>JARVGV010000412.1:27883811-27893826 GCA_031762435.1 Hypsolebias longignatus | reverse complement strand
AGAGTGAATGGTTGTTTGTCTCGTTTGTCTCTGTGTCCCTGTGATGGACTGGAGACCTGTCCAGGGTGTCCCCCGCCTACATGGGCACCAGTGACCTCGCGACCCAAAAAGGACGAAGCAGGTAAAGATGATGCTTTTAGTGTCATTTCAGACATTTATCCAGGAAACAATCAGATCTGCAGAAACATCGTGCGCAATAAACGAATGACTTGTGAGCGAATTATTACGAGGGTGTGAATTATGATGTTACGTTTTGCAGGACGTGAAGGTTGTGATTTTACTGGCTCACCTCTCATCAGACTCCTGTGTCGTTTCATTCTCATGAATCTCATCTGAGCCCTCTCAACCACCCTTCGCTTCTCCTCGGCCGTGGCCCGTAAGATGCTGTCCTGCACCTCGAACGCCCTGTGTCCATTTTCTGCGATGAGCTTCTGGATCTTCAGCAGCAGCTCTGTCCCGTCTGCTCCACCGTTCAGGACAACGAACCTCCGTCCACACCTCTCCGTGAGCCACCTGAGGCCTCCTCCTCCTCTCTCGAGGACCTGCTGAGCTCCGGTGTGCTCAGACCTGGCAGCGAAGGTGAAGACAACGATGCAGTGTCTCCACACGCCGTGTCCCAGCAGGGACACGTGCTCCTCCACGGCTCGGCGGCGCCTCTCTGAGAAGGATGAGCTGGCCTTCACGGTGATCAGGAACACATGAGGGCCCGGGGAGCACAGGGACACGCTGGTCAGGATCTCCCTTCTCACCAGCCTGGACGTGTCCTGAGCGCTGAAGTCACACCACCAGCCCGGAGCGTCCACCACCGTGAGCCAGCGTCCGTCCACCATCCCCAACCTCCGAGAGCAGGACGTCCTCTCTCTGGTGACAAACTCCTCTTTCCCCAGGAGTAGGTTCCCCACTGAGTTCTTCCCAGAGTTCCTTCCTCCGAGAAGTACAACCTTCACCTGGGACGTGCACCGGCCATCTCCTACAGAAAACATGAAAAACCCGAGTAAGTCCGTTTTTAAACACCAAACCAGGAACCAGAGGTTCAAACTCACGCTCGGACAGCTCGCTGTGCTCCATCTCCAATCCCTTCGTTGAAACAATCTTCACATCCTGAGTTTCTGTATCTCTGTGAAACATGCAGCTAAAGGAAGAACAGCTGAGGGTTTTATGTCTTTATGGGTCTGAAGGTCGTCTGTGGTGAGGAATCAGGAATAAACGAGAAGAGCCGCACCTCTGAGCTGCAACAAGAACTGAGAAAAATGTGCTGAGAAACTGTTCAAACTGTGAAATGTTACATTATTTAGAAAGAAAATCTAAAGTAAAAATAGAAACTAAAGTGGGATTCAATTCTAAGTTTAAAAACAAAAAATCTACTTTTTTATCTGAATTGTTTGGGTGTGAGTTTTAAACTTGTAAAACATCCATAAATACTTTGTGAATAACACACCCTGTCACATTCTGAGTGTTTTTTTTTTTTTAAGCTCTTTAAGTTCTCGTCTTTTTGTTTTTAGTCATTTTTACTAAAAACTCTTTCAGCCTTTTCACATAAAAGTTTGAGCAAAGAAACATAAAAACAAAGTTTAAAAGTAAAGCACTTCGTTGTTTTGTGGCTCTCCTGGATTGTGACAATCCATTTATTAATATAGCCTGGTGGCACAAATCAGTATTTTAGTTTCTAAACCTTTAAACGCTTTGCTTTTACATTTATGATTTAAAGATGATGAATTCTAGTCAAAGTGGAATTTTTAAAGCTTGAAATCCAGGCTTTGGATTAAATATGGTTCAATCTGGAGATTAAAATGGAAACTATTAACATTTAAATTACCGTATTTTTTCAGATTATAAGGCGCATTAAGCTAAACAAAAACAGATAAGTCCAACTTTATTCAACTTATTCCCAGTAACTCTCAACATTGATCAGTTGTGCCACATAAAATTGGTTGGAGGTCAGTAAGCACAACCAGATTTAATACATAAGGCTCACTGTTGATTTTTGAGAAAATTAAAAAACAAAATTAAGTGCGCCTTATAGTCTAAAAAATACGGTAATATGAAAAGTGTTCAGTTGTCTTCAATAATTTAACTTTTATTTATTTAAATGTTTTAAAACGTTAACCCTTTTGTCGAACATGTCCTAATTTTTTTATAATAAAAAATTAAAAATGCTAGATTTTATGAAAGAAAAAAAAAAGCAGCTCTGTGAATGCTGAATGACTTAAAATGTTATGACCCTTTAGCTAAAAGTAGCTAAATGTAAGTAGCCAAAACAGTAGCTAAATTCTAACAGTAGCAAAAAAAATCTGAAACTGATGAAATTTGCTGAAGATTTTGGAGAGAACAATGGTTTTGAAAGACTTGGGAGATCTTTGTGTATTTTTATGAAAATATCCACATCTAAATGTAAATATTCTGACAGCATTCATCATCTTTTTCAGGAGTCGGGTCGTGGGGGCAGCAGCTTGAGCAGGAAGGCCCAAAGCCACCGAGGACTCCGAGGTGTTCCCAGGCCGAGTCTCTCCAGGGTGTCCTCCTCCCATTGTTGGCGTCCAGGGAACATCCAGATACCTGAACCACCTCGACTGGCTCCTCTGGATTTGAAGCAGCAATTTCTTCTCACCTGGTCTCTAAGTCCATCCACCCTGCAGAGAACTTGTTTCGACCACGTGGAGCTGATCCTGGACGTCCAGAGGCTCATCGGGGACAGAACTTTCTCTGTAGCTGCTCCAAGATTATGGAACAGTGTCCTGCTTCCCATCAGACGAGCCCCTTCACTGTCCATTTTTAAAACGGGTTTTTATTCCGTCTTTTGGTTCGGCCTGAAATTTGCTCTGCACTATTTTTATTGGTTTTACTGTTTTATTTTTGTTTAAACGTTCTTGATTTTATATGTATGCATCACTTTGTTGCACTTGAGTTCAGATCAGTAAAGTGCTGTATAGAGGGTGTGTGTGTGTGTGTGTGTGTGTGGGGGGGGTTATAGATGAGGGCACAGATTGGGTTATAAAGCACTTTGTGTAGACTGGTCGGCTAAAAAGACGCCATACAAGTACATTTAATTTACATCACTTTTATTTTAAAAGGCAACACAACTGGGAGTTAGCTTCTAAGACATGGAGGAATACGTTTTATTAAATTCAATAATAAACTTTATGAAAAAAGCTACAACGTGAACACTTTGCTAACCAACATCCGAGTTCGATATATTTATATGTATGTACACGTTGCCTTGTAGTGGCATGCAACAAGGACAGGACCCTTCCGTTACTGAACACAGGAGAAAGACGGGAAGTCGTTTTCCATTCGCTTCAAACTTCACTCAAACAGATAAAAGCGCAGCTCTTCAAACAAACGAAAAGAACCAGGGAGCTTTTGAGAAGGTCGCTCTGGTGTGAAGTTACTGCAGCACGAGCCTTCTAAAGATCTTTAACATGTTTTTAAAGTGGCACAGGTCACACACTCATCCACCCAGAGGACGATGACTCAGCAGCCGAATCTGCCACATAAGCAAACAGGGCTGTAATATACTCATCGCTGACTCATCAAAATTATGGTATGTATCCACAAACGGGCTACAACATGAACCTACATATTAACGAGGTCGTCGTCTTCTGCCAGTTACAGCAGCTTGGACCAACCTCGACGACGTCTAAAGCCCTCCCTTTAATCTTTCATCTGGCTGAAATGACACTGAGGAGTAGAAAAAACTGAACACCAGCTCCGAAATCACAGCACTGACGCGTCTTTCAGCTGCTGAGCAAAATAAATAAGAGCTTACTTACGCACGTTTAGTAAAAAACCAGAGCAGACGTGATGAAGAACAAATGTAAACCAGGTGTGTGACACTCCAAACATGTTCAGGAAGTTCAGCTGAGGCCTCGTCTCCGTCCTGAAAACAGGGGGATGAGGACGACGAGTCCAGATGTGAAACGGCGCGCTCCTTTTCTCGTGGCTTCAGACACGGAGGATCTCCAGGCAGTTGTTGTAGCAGATGGCGATCCAGTCCGGCTGCGTGGAGGCCCACTGCACGTTGTTGATCTCCCCTTCAGCCGTGTAGGCCAGGATGGGGTCCTCGATGGCGCGAGGCATCTGCTGGATGTCCCAGATCAGAGCCTGGTGGTCGTCCGCTGCAGAGAAAAACAAGAAGAAACATCAGCACAAGAAGAAAAGGAACTGTGGAGACATAAAAAAAAAGATTCTTTAAGAGTGCGTGTGAATCAAACGTCTATTGTTCCAGAATTTTAAACATCTCATGTGAAAACGCATGATCTGACACTCGGCGTATGTGTGTGGCAACTCTCAGCTAATAAAATAATTTAAATGAATGGATTTTTAATTAACCTTACACCAAATCTTAGCGACGCGTCTGTCGAACTCACTGATGTAGAGCTTGTTTTGTGCAGGCTGAGGTCGATTAGCCGCGATAGCTTCACTCCAGATTAGGCCTGTCACGATAAACTTTGCTGGGCAATTGCCTTTTGTTTTATTTTAAATGTATGTTTTTTTTATTTTTATTTTTGAGTTGTTGACTTGGTTTTAATGAAACGAATAAAATTTAAAAAAAAAAATAAAAAAATTTGTCTCCGAAATTATTACAATAAACAATAATATCGTTGAAATTTGACAATAATTAGTAATTATTGTCAAATTTAAGAAGAAATACTGGTTAATAAGACTGTTTGAACCAAAGGATGGATAGTGAGAGAGCGAGCAGTAAGAAAAATGAGAGGGAGGCCCCTTGACGTGACATGTGCTGTCTCTCTTTGGTTCTCAAAATGGCAGACGCTCTGTGTGGTTTGAGCTCTTTAGCATTTTTCACACAAAGCTTTTAATTAAAAATCAGTAAACAAGTTCTCAGCTTCTTTTTGCAGAGAAAAACTTTTTACATGAAGGCACAGGTTTCAACCAAGAATTTTGGAGCTTTGACAAAACTGAGTTTTTTTTCCAGAGGTCGTCCCGTTAGCTTAGCTTCTCAGCTTAGCTGCTTTTAACGATACAAAAATGTGATTTTGGACGATTAAAATAGATTGTAAAGAGAAAAGAGAAAGGGAGGGGTCAGTGAAGAGCACCGGAGTTAACCTTTTAGTGTCCTCAGTAGAAAGAGACACAAAGAAACGATAAAGCCGATAAATGAAAATGGGTCGAAAATTTTCACTTATCATGCGATTAATCGATGTATTGTTTATCGAGACAGGACGTTAATATGTATGAATGGTTCTGTTCAGTGCCCTGAGATGACATCTGTTGTGATTTGGTGCTATTTAAACAAAATGAACTGAATTTAAATTGAATTTAAATGATTACTCTCTGAAAGTTTCCCTATAATCTGTCCAGCGGTTCATGAGATATTTTACTAACAGACAAACCGTTAATGCCAAGGTTATAGGCAACAATGTCACACAATGTTGTGCTCATAATGTGCGTAAAGAACGACGATCATCTACTACTACACTACATTTTAGTCCTTTCTCTGTCAAATTAGCCATTTCTGAGGTCATCTGGCTGTGGCAGCCATCTTGAATTTGGGGGATTCTCAAACATATTCAGTTATAAAAATACACGGTTTCATCCAATGGTTAATGATATTTTGCTAACACAGAATCAAGAACAGCTGTAGGGTGATCGGTAAGTGCTTGAGTTATGTGTTGGGAGTGACTCTTAGGTAATACCTCACCAAATCTCTTCCTAATGTCTGTACAAGTGGCATGCTGTTTGCTAATGTTGCTTAGCTGTGGTGGCCATCTTGAATCAAGTTGACTCCAGACAGACAAAAACGTAACCACCCTTCGCCTTCAGCTGCAAGCGGTTAGTTGAACGGGTCAATCACAACAGTCTTCCCAATTAAACATGTTGATTTCGGACACAAGCAGCATTTTTTTTTCTTCCTGAAACTAAAAACTAAATCTGTGAAGCGAACCATCTGCAGAAACTGACCGCCCTGCTCCACCTGCTCCGCTCACCTGCAGTGCAGATGTGACACGAAGAATGAGGCGCCCAGGCGATGCCGTTAACGCAGGCGCGATGGTTGTTGAGCCGAGCCACGGGAGTGCACGGCACGCGCACATCCAGGATGACCACCTGTCGCAAGAAAACACCGAGTGAAAAACGCTCTTGCGTTAAAAGTTTCAACGTGCGACAAGCAGCTCGCTGACCTCCATGCCGTCCATGGCCATCGTGGCCAGGTAGTTGGGGTCCTGTTTGTTCCAGCAGAGGCGGAGCAGCGGGTGGTGCTGGGGGTCTTCGTAGATGATGGTGCTGTGCTCCAGATGCCGAAGGTCGAACATACGCACGGATCCGTCAGCACCAACGGAGGCGAACATGTCTCTGCCTCCTCCTGCACGGCTGAAGGCAATGTCGTACACCTGAGGAGACACAGACGCTGAGAACTTCCCTCTGCGCAAAGATTGTTTCACCACGGCCAAACGGAGAATTTCTTCTGATTTGTGAGTTTTCTTTCCCGATGGAGAGTTCGCTCTTTAACAGCGAGGACCTCTGGGAGCGTCCCGACAGGTCTGCTGCTGACTGACTGACCATCCTGTGGTCGGTGCCACGGGAAACGTCTGACCGTTTCAAAGCCCGGACAATCCAGCAGCAGCTTCTGGCAGCAGCTGGTTTTGCTTCTCAGACTTGTGATTTTGTGAATCTTTAAACATTTTTTGGTGTAAATTCATTTCGTAACACACCCAAAGCACGTGCAAGAGCGTTGCAGAAACTGTAGGGATGGACTCCACTTTCTTTTGAGCCACTGTTTCGTTGATAGTTTACTGAATTAGTGTCCTGGTGCACGCTCAATAATCCAGGCAGAAAAAACATCTGGAAAATTACTAAACTCCTTTAAACTGCATATTTTGATTTATTTCAGGATAACCTTCGCCCAGTGTTGAGAAAACAATCTGAAATGGTCACGTACAAAAACTGGGCAGAAAATGGAGGGAAAAAAAATTAATAAATGAACTTTTAGAAATTCTCATAAAGCCTGGAGTGATCAAAGTAAAATTGCAAAAGTCTGTCCTTGAGCAAACACTAAAATTCTGCAAATCACAGTGGGAATACATTTTTAAATGTCACAAGCGCCCACCTCTTTGTCATGAGCGATCAGCTGGGTCTTCACATGTCCAGAGACCAGGTTGACTCTGCCCAACACCTGACCCGTCTCCAGTCCCCAGATAGTGCAGGTGGTGTCGATGCTGGATGTTCCTACAAGACAAAAACAAAATTAAATCAAGATCAAAACAAACCCATTACTAAATTATTGCACAAATATTCATTGTGTTAATTTTATTTATTTATTTATTTATTTATTTATTTTTTACCCAGCAGGTTGGGATCAACTTCGTTCCAGTCAAAGGAGGTGAGAGGAGCACAGAAGTCTGAGTTTTTGTTGTTGTTCAGCAAACACTCAAGACGTGTTTCTGTGTCGCTGACCTGGGAGACAAAAGCAGAGAGTACACAAACATCCCATAACAAGAGTAAACAAACAACCCATAACAAACATGTCCCACAGTAAATCTCAACTTTTCTACTGTCGTCATGGAACTTCATCCAAAAACATTTTAGGATGATGTTAGATTAGTTAAGAAATTTCCTCCTTTCATGTCTAAAGCACCAGGACAGTGTTGCACAAGATAACAAATGAGGAAAACACATAATTTATAGAGTACCGTATTTTCCGCCGTACATGTCACACTGCCCTATAAGTAGTCCATCAGTCCAAATATGTCTAATAAAAGTGGAAAAATCTATAAATACGTTGCTTCACTGTATACATCACATCTGTTATGCGTCACCGCTGGCAACCTGGAAACATAGTCCGGTGTTGTGCCAAAAATCGATTGGATGCCAAATGGCAACCACAGGAGCATGCACGGGAGGACTTAAACAAAATTAACACAAAAACAATTATTTGTTTGCTCAAAATTATAGTAAATGTGTGTCCCAGTCTAACTTTTCCTTCAGAAATGCACTTTGACCGTCAAATCAGCTGCATTTCAAAAGCCGATACGCGGCAGTAGTAGCGTGCACGGGAGGACTCGCTGTGCATTTCTTCGAAATTTACCAAGACAATCAACTAAAAACAATTGTTTTTTTGCTTGACTTTATAGTAAATGTGTGTCTCAGTTGAACATTCACTTAATAAATGCACTTCAATGATCACATCAGCTGCAAATCACTGGGGCGGTGCAGCGAAATGAAGCTGATTTGACAGTTGCTCCAGAGGAGCTGGACGAAAGAGGCAAGCCGACTGTGTCATTAATAGACACGTTTACCTATTACACACATGTTATTACATCATGTTGCTGCTGATCTGTTTCATGCTGCTGTGTTCATTCATGCTCATCTGCTCACAGACTCATGTTTGTGCTGCTGTTTGAAGTAATGTTTTTATGCTACTAGTGCCTAGTATATTTTTTGTTGTTTTTCTTAGTTACTACTGTTTTTCTTTTTTAACTGGGACCCTGTGTACCGTACATAACCTCGTTTCATCACATGTACCACATGTGGTGCGAATGACAATAAAGAATATCTGACTCTGACTCTATTACATGATACAACGGCATGCCATACCAGTCTGGAGCCATCTAGGCTGAAAATGCTAGTGTTCAATATTTTCAGTCAAAATGAATGAAAACATCATATCTCAGCCAAAAATTGGTTTATAAAGATGGGGGGGGGGATCCATTAATATATCACTTCGGTGTACAAGTTGCAGGGCATGTAAATTATGCAAAAAGCCGCAACTTATAGGCTAAAAAATACGGTATTAGAAAGATATTGCACCAGCAGTTTTGGCTTTGATTAACCACTTTTTTTAAGAGAAAAGGGACCTTAGTGTGTTTAGATAATAAAATGAGTGGTGACACAAAAACCTTGAACTGGAGAGAGTCTCACTTTCACTGTCTCTCAGTGTGTAAGGGGAATAAAATGTCTCAACCATTAATGAACAGCAGGTTTCATCTCACCCTCCAAATGCGCAGATAGTCCCCACTGGTGGCCAGCAGGTCTGGGTAAACCCCCTTGGTGTCTGGGATCCACATGATCTTGGTGGTGGGGTAAGGATGATCAAATGTGTTCCTGCAGACAAACTCTGAGCTCTCCTCCTCCAGACCCACCAGCTGAACCTGAGCAGAACAAACAAGGGCATTTAAGATCAACAAGCAAAGAAGGAGCAAATATCAGCAAACAGTTATCAAGCACAACTCCTAAAAACCATCTGTTGTGATCGTGAGCAGAAGAAGAGCTGGTGTGCGGAGCCACGATGTCCAGCAGTTAGCATTAGCTAGCTGTGGTGAAAATGACGCTGCGCACCTTGTTGTTGTATTCTTCCACAAAACTCCCCAGAGCCAGCCGGAAGCGTTTGTCCGGACGGACGCTCCAGTTCATGGCGTACACCGTCCATGGAGCTTCGTATTTGTATATTTCTTTTCTCTTTCCGTGGAGCGACATCTTCCCGAGCGGTTGTCAGCACGGCTAACACGCTAGCTTGTGAAAAAAGAAGTTCCAAGAACGAACTCCGAACGAGCGGTTTCACGTTTCAGAACGAGCACCGAGAAACTCGGCGACACCGAAGGTTTGATTAAGCCAGTCTCGTTTCTAAACAAGATTTCTCAGCACTTCTCCGAACAAAGGGTAGCATTGCTCGCCCGCGACATTACGTCAAGTGAAATGTAATGCAATCAACTTCCGGTTTCTTCCCGTTGGTTTGTCGTAGTAGAAAAAAAACTTCCGGTTATTGAAAATACAAATTAAAAGCACAGCGGTGATGTTAGTACAGTATTTTTAACAATATTGTGTTCGTCAAATTAGTTTGACAAATACGTAAGAACCCATATGGTTTTTGTTAACGTGAGTTCGCCTTTGTTTCTCACAAATGCAGCATAATGGTGACGTTACAACAAATATGTACTTCCTGTTAACTTTTTTTATTTTGATTTTGTACATCTGTCTTATCTGTCTGTTTTAGGAACTTTTTTGGACATCTTGCTTTAATTTGTAAAAAAAAAAAAAAAAAAAAAAAAATCTGTACTTC
>JARVGV010000412.1:27829013-27841802 GCA_031762435.1 Hypsolebias longignatus | reverse complement strand
ACAGCAGAGATAGACACATCATCAAGTCTTCCAAGTCGATGAGATATCCAGCTGTGTGCATGCCAACAGGACAAATCGGCTCGCCTACAGCCTGTCTTCTCTTTAGAGAAATGTTATCAGTTGTGTTGAGGGACCAACTGACCAAATTGAAGTCCATAGTTATGATTCGGAAGATTTTGTGGGAGAGAGGCTCTCAGACAGTTTCACAGACAAGACAAAGCAAAAAGCAAAGCGAAGCCCGAGAGGAGATGTCCGCCCTTGAGAAGAGCAAGTGTTGAAGGTTCTCTTAGGGACCGTCAACAAATTACCGGGCTAATGAGTTTGGTCTGAACACCGTTATAATATTTTAGATATATTTCCAGAGTATTTGTCAAAGCAGCATCATGCGTCATAAGTTTTCTCATTATATTTCTGCATGGTTATAAATCGTGAATTTTCTCACCATTTAAAATCCAAAAGAACAAAGTGGCACTTGTGTTTCAAAAGTCCTGTAACTTTCTTTTAAAGCATCAAAGTTCATTCAAGGATCCAAAGATTCAAGATTCTTTATTTGTCATCCGCACCACATGTGATGCATGTGGTGGAATGAAATCGTGTACACAGGGTCCCAGTTACATCTAACAAAAGTATTAAAATGTGTGTAAAAGAAAAAACAGTAATAAGTTTTAACATATGAACTAAGACAAACATGAACTAAAAACATACTAAGCACACACTTCCGGAGGGCTTCATCAGTCCGGGGAGTCCCAAGTAAACTGTTTTCCCCACTAAACAGTACATTCCTTTAGCGGACCAACCAGTTTGCTAGTTTTGCTGGTGACTGATGAAGACCTCCTAATAGAGAGCGAAACATCTTTACACAAAAAAAGAAACAGTCCAGATGACCTGACTGACCATTATTGTATTTTGTACCTGGATGATTGAGCATGAGCTTTGATGCTTTAAAATAAAGTTACAGTACTTTTGAAACACAAGTGCCACCTTGTTCTTTTGGAATTTAAATGGTGCGAAAATTCATGATTTATTACCATGCAGAAATATACTGAGAAAACTTTAGTTATGATACATGGTGCTGCTTTGACAGATACTCTGAAAATACAGTAATGTGTTGACGGTCCCTAAGCGAACCATCGCTCCTCGGAGAGACAGACTGAGAACAGGCTGCCTGCGTCGGCTCGAACGAAGAAGCCATGAAGCATGAACGTGAAATATACTTTGTACAACATAAAATTAATTTTACCACTGCAGCACACACTGGATATCCTTATATTTAAGGCTGATTTCAAAATTCAATTCAGTTTATTTATATAGTGCTAAGTCACAAACTCCTGCATGAACCTCAGATATGGGTGTCTTTCCCATTGTTGCTGTTGTCTGTGAGGTAACACTACGTACAGTAAAGTATTGCGAGGGAACGCAAAAACTTTTGTGTGGGAACGCAAAAAAAAATCCCTCATGTCCCTTCCGTGGTTCCGTATGTCTGTTACACAACTAAATTGTGTATTTTGTTCAGTTTTACATGAAAAAAAAAGTTTAAACCCATCCGTCGTTGTCGGGTTCTGTTTCCGTCAGCTTTTTTTTTTTTAAATCATTGTCAGTCAGACGTCCCAGTTACATCCAACAATAAACTGTAAAAGAAAAACAGTAATAAGATCTAAGATATGAACCAAGAAAACATCAACTGAAAATACGGCAAGCGCTAATAGCATAAAAACAATACGCCGAACAGCGGCACGAACATGAGTCTGTGTGAGCAGATGAGCACGCATGAACATAGCAACATGAAACCGATCAGCAGCAACATGAAACAGATCAGCAGCAACAAGATGTTTTCACAGTGATTATCCTGGTTAGATATTCATGAGTCTGAACAGCCTCAGGGTAGAAACTGTTCCTCAGTCTAGTGGTTCCACACCCAATGCTCCTCAACCTCCTTCCTGAGGGGAGCAGGGCAAAAAGTCTGTGTGCTGGGTGAGTGGGGTCCTCCACGATGCAGGCGTCGCTCTTGTGCATAGTTACTTAAGAAAACTAACAAAAAATATATTTTTAATTAAAAACCACCTTAACTTAATAACAATCAAGGCGTTCATTAAACAATCTCCTCTGGCTTTATATTTTTATAGTACATTTTCCTGTTACAATATGCAGATTTGACCATCTTATCATTAAATTAGTAACAAAATTAGTTCTGGTACCTTTTTAAAGTATATGGCTTACCAGTAAATATAAAATAATAATGTGTTTTAAGCTTAACCAACAACAGTCAAAGACAACAAATAGATTTTAACACAAACTCACAGACGTTAGTGGCGTTTGGATCAATCCTAAAATTGATACAGTATTGTAGTCATATTAAAATAAAGTATCGATCATATAGATGCTTCATTTTGTTTCTCCTCTGAGTGTTTCGTTTGTTGCCTTAGAAACTAATTTCTGCCACACTGAAGAATAAGATCATCTAATTAAGACAACACATCATTAACATGAGATAATATTTCATAATTATAAGCTGCTAAGTTAAATTTAAAGATCGCTCATGAATATAGCCTAGAGAATTTTTTTTTTACTCAGATTGACAGAATGGACCTGGATCACAACAACACCAAACTTGTAAACAAACCTGAAATCACAAACAAAGAGCAAAACACAGAACCGTTGCAAATTTTAATTTTTCATTTCACCTTTATTTAACCAGGCATAAACACTTCAAATCAAATTCTTCTTTACAGAGCTGGTCCGGCAGCTCCAACAGACCCTTGTAGGCTCAAGGGAATGGAAACAGTTAGGCAAAACAGCAAAATGTCAGTAACAAACAAGAAAATCACAAATTACATTAACGACAGTTCATGAATTGACATTACTAAGCATGAAAACTTTTGCAAGTACTGTATCTTTAAAAACTTTTTGTTTGTTTGTTTTTTTAATATATTTTAAAAACTAGAGACTGAGACAAGTGAGGTCAGACCCAAAGTTTTGGAAGCAGATTCCAGTCAGAAAGAGCAGCAGGGACACAGCCAGACTTGGTCTTTAGAGTTGTTTAACCATAAATACTGAGAGGATCAGGTGTTGTACTTGGAAACCGGTGCTAATTTCATTAGATTAGTTAAATATGGAGGTGAATGACCAGCAACGTCTTATAAATTAGGGTAAATCAATTAATTTCACAATAAGTATGTAGAGAAGGCCATTTAACAAGGGAGTAGAGACAATGATGTGCTTTATTAGGAGCATTTGTAACAAAGCCAATAGCAGAATGATAAATCGTGTCCAGCTTATGAAATACACCGTTAACATGTCTGTAAATGATCGATTTCTAAGATAACCAAGTCTCGCTTTAACCAGATTGCAAAACATGAACATGATGTGAAAAGGACAGAGCACCATCAATCCAAATTCCCAAATATTTACAAACTTACCTGTGGTGGTTATGGTTCCTCCTCCATGACTGAACCACATACATTTCGTATTCTTGGTATTTAAGGACAAATTTAAGTCAGAAAAGGCCTGCTGGATTTCAAGAAAACTTCAAGCACAGAACGTCACTACCTCATCCGGAGTAGAACCAAAAGCATATCAAATAGTGTATAGAATAGAAATGAATGGAGGCCTCACTAACAGAATGTGAGATATCATTTATAAATAAGGAGAAAAATGGTGGGCCAAGAATGGAGCCTTGGGGTACACCGGAAGAAACTACAGTACTGTAAATTTAAAAAAATGCAGAATAAATGGAAGCATTTAAATTAAAGAAAAATGAAATACAGTATATAAAAATACCAAGGTGTAACACATGAACTAACACAAGAATAACCAATTATTATTAATAATAATAATGCTGATGATAATATAATCTAACACAATCCACTGCTGTTCCTAAAAGTATCGGATCGATACTGACCGTGTATTTACTTGGTACTGGGTCAACATCACTTTTTGTAGTTTCACAGCCCAGACAAACTCTTGGTGTGGTCAGAGGGTCAACTTTAGGGGTTGTGAAATCAAAAGCCAGTTTTATCAGAGTTTCCTCATAAAGCGCTTTTTTTTTACTTATTGTTTTACTTAAGTCATAAATTTAGCATAATTTAATCTAAGAAGTGCTGGGTGTAAATTACATTCAGTTCCTCTGAGGTTTGTCCACGTCAGTGAGAGGAATGCTCCAACCACCAGTGGAGAATCCTTTGTTTTCTTTATTCATTGTGAGATCTGGTGTCTCAGACACAGAGACGCCCCGCGTTCGGTTCGGCCAGCGGGGCAGGAAAACTCGGATAATCCATCATTTAAAGATGGTGTGAGAAAAGTAAAAGGTTTACTGTGTTTGAACAGGATCACGTTCAGAAGTCCAGTTTTTATATTTTATTTATTTCCACAGCGCTCTTATCGACGACCACAAGATAAACCAGAGACTCACAACCTTCAGATGATAACCAGACTCCACTTTACTGCCTGCTGCAGAACTTTAACTCACCACGTGCCAAAGCCGAAGGTCGTCTCTGTTCACGCATCTGTTAGCATAATATCTGACGGGTCACTAAATGGATTTTAATTAATCTTTCAGGAAATACAGTAGTCATCAGACGTCCCGATGTGGCTGACAAACTCCTGGAGATGAAACAATTCAAAATGTTGCCATTAAAAGCACAAAAATTGCTGCAAATCTGTAAATTTTACAAATCTTCAGCTCAGACCTAAACGTGGACGTAGATGAGAGTTATTCACAACGCTCGTGAGATTTTAGATATCATTATATTTTACCAAAACAGCTTTAACTTTGTTAAAATTCCATGGTGTTGGTTTAAACTCTGGCTTGAAGGGCAGTGGACTCCCAATAATTTATTTTTAAGTTTTAGTTTTTAAACCACTAAAAGTAATCATTTTTTTTTAAAATATATTTTTAATTCATAAAGTTAATTTACTTTTTTGTGTAGTTTCAGTAAAACACTTCAATGTGGAAATATTTTCTGATAATAATAATAATAATCTCACCACAACAGCCACCAAATAAATAAAAACAGGAAATATCTGTGAAGGAAGTCCTCAGGGTTGATGACAAACAACCCTGTCTGTAAATGATGATTCTTCTTCCTCTTCCTTGTCTCTGAGGAAACTCCTCGGTTTTTTTCTCATCGTTGGTTTTTGTCTCCGTTTCTCACGCAGAGAGGACAAAAGTCGTCGTCATTCGTGGTGACATCACAGATTACCGCAGCGTGCTGGAGGCCACGCGTGGAGCAGATGTTGTGATCCACTCTGCCGGCTTGGTGGACGTCTGGCACAAAGTCCCGGAAAGCCTCATCTACTCCGTCAACGTAACAGGTGCGTCCTAAAGCGTCCCGATGAGTGAGCGGGGGGTGGAGGGTTAAAGGGACCCACAGGAAACGTCTGAACCGTATCCTGTGGGTCCAACACAGAGAAAATGCACATGTAGATGGTTTGGACGGTAAAATCTAAAGAAAATGTCTCAAATGAAAAGTGGTGTGAAGCCGGATTCAGATCCATTCAGAAACCTGAGCCAAGAACCTTTTTTTAATCTTCTCACATTGCTGCATCTGAGGCCACGTATTTGAAGGTAATGCATGTTTGAACGGCGTCACCGCTCCCAGCTCGAAGGAAGGAAACACGTTTACCTACAAGGCCAGGCTGATTCTGGCAGATCCTGTTCACCGCTCCATGATGAGTTCAGGTTGCTTCCATCTGGACGCAGGTATCTGCTGCCCAGGTGTAGAACGAACAGAGTGAAAAACTCATTCATCCCTGTAGAGATCAGGCTTCTCAATGAGCGATGATTTCTGTTAATGTGTCAGTGTCTAGTGTGGATGTTTTGTGTGTCTGCCTGTGAAACAAACTGCCCCTTGGGGATAATAAAGACTCTTGAACTTGAACATGAAGATGGTTTGACGCTTGGTCGGTTCAGACGAGACAGAAACATCTGAAGCGTCAGTGCTGCAGCTCCGAGACTCTAAACCATATGTGTCAAACTCCAGGCCCGGGGTCCAAATGTGGCCCTCGTTGACATCTTATCTGGCCCCCAAGATGATATTTTAAATGTAAAATGCTTTTATCTTTTGATTTTTTTAGTTATCTTTGATTATGATGTTGAAAGCACAACAGAGAACACCAAAATGAAACCAATTGTTGAGGAACCTGTGACCAAGAAAAAATGTTGGGTATCTGACTTAAATTAATATAGATTCTGAAATTGGCCCTTAGTTTGAAAAAGGTTTTAATTTTTGCCCAGTTTTGTAAGTGAGTTTGACACCCCTGCTCCAAGCATGCGTTGTTTTCAGGGACGACGCAGCTGCTTTGAGCTCGTGGGGGCAAAGGTCAGCGGTGGGTTCAAGTGTTGCACAAGGCTCAAGGCTTGTTGTGAACGCTGACTCAGCATTTACAAAAGAGTTTTCCTCTTTCTTTCCCATGTTTTGAACAATTTCCTTCTACACAGCTGTTCATATATGATTTTTGTAACTTTTTTATTTTTTATTCTTGTCAAGGATTCAAGGTTCTTTATTGTCATTCACACCAAATGTGGTACATGAGGCAGAATGAAACTATTTACACAGGGTCCCAGTTACATCCAACAAAAATACAAATGCTAAAGAAAAACAGTGATAAGGTCTAAGATATGAAGTAAGAAATACACTAAATTAAGAATACATTAAGCACTAATAGTACCAAACAACAGCAGCACGAACATGAGTCTGTGTGAGCAGATGAGGACGAATGAACAGCAGCATGAAATAAATCAGCAGCATGGCTGATCAGCAGCACGTCAACAATCAAGTGGCATTACAGTGATTTGGTTTTGTTTTTACCCTCTGCATTTAAAATATAATATAAAAAAATATTTAACTTAAAGATTTGCCAACACTGGGTTCTGTTAAATCCCTTCAAAAACATTGTTCTTTTTAAAATTAGCTTCATCTTAAATGCTAGTTTTTTTTTTAGCTATCATTTTGCTACATTTAGCTTTTTGACAACCTTCTGCAACTTTAAGCTTTTATGTAGCGGTAGCTCTCCCGACCTGTTTTTCCAACTTTTAGCTTGCATTTTGCTACTTTTAGCTTTCAGCTAGTGATTTTCCTCTTTTGGCAAGTGTTTTACTACCCAAGCATCACTGTGCTACTTTTAGCTAGCATTTCGCTGCTTTTAGCTTTTAGCCAGTGACTACTACGTCTTGCTAGTCCAAGTTTGAATTCCTCAAGAAACATACAATTCTTATTTTTGGATCTAAAAACTCGACAGAGCAGAACTCGAGCTGTGAGCTGTTTGTGCGTGAGCAGCATGAATGATGCTTCTCTTCAGGAACGCAGGTACGAAGGCGTCGCCTTTACCTGAACATAACGAACGTTGCCATGTGAAGGTTTGCGCAGGTTGAGACTTGTTTGTGTCGTGTGTCGCTGTGAGGCTGTTGCGACTCGAAGGATGATGTCACATCTGTGAACGCATCTGTTTTTGTTTCTCTCTCTTTTTTTTTTTTTTACTAAACAAAGAACCTGGAACATTTCAGCCCCTGATCTGCTTTCATATTAAAGACACAACATAAATTACCAGCTGCCAAAATGCAGCGTGAACACTTAAACAAGCTGAACAGAAGCAAAACCAGAATTGAAACCTGAAACTAGCAGAACCAACGCTAAAGGCTCAAATCGTCAAAGCTTTCATTTTAATAAAACTAAAGAAGTAACGAATTTAAACAGTTTAAAGGTTGAAAACCAGAAGTTACAGCTCCCATCTCCTAAACCAGCTGAAACTTTTTATCCATCAATGGTTCAGATGAACTCTGCTGAAGCAGGAGAAGGAAGGTAAGCCCTTCATTTGTCTCCGTGTCCCGCTGTGATGGACATGTGACCTGTCCAGTTGTCCCCCGCCTCTCTCACGCCGACTGCTGGACTTGGACACCAGCTCCCCACGACACTTCAGTCGTTTGTTTGCAGACTCGGCTGTGGACCTTTTCTAGGAACACCGAGCCCCTCAGACCTTGCACCTATCATCCAGGTGCGCTGGTTTCATCTGCGAGATGTTTGCTTCATAACAGACATTTCCTCCTGATGGACTCCACTTCTATCACGAAGAGTGGGATAAAGTTTCATCTGCTTTGGTCTCCGGGTTTTTCCCCTGACTACGGTAATATTTTTTTTCCAGCAGTCTGGGGAAAAATGTGATGCAGGCATTCTTCAGATCTTCAGACCTGGAGGCAAATGTTTGTTTGGATTTAATCTTATTTAAAACTAATCTAGCATTAAATTTAATCCAGGTTTTAGAAGCCTTTGTTTTCTGGCAGGTACTTTACTCTTGTATTTGTGAAGCCCAATGCGTTTTAATGCAAGTTTTCTTTTCGTTCTTTGGTTCTTTCCTGTCGTTTCTTTCTGCCGTGGCTCGGCACAGACGTCGGCACAGACGTCGGCACAGACGTCCCAGATCTCGAGTTTAGGAGTGAATCGTGAATTATCAGACTCCACTGCTCTCCAGTCAAGGCCGTTTTTGTCAAAATGAGACAAAATGAAACTGGAGGTTTGAGATAAGACTGAGTGTCACCAACAGACATGAAAACTTAATGACCGAACGTTTCATCTTCTCTTTGTGAAGCTGTATTTCCTTCCAGGGCTCATTAATGTTTGTACTAAAACCCAGAATTACGTGGCACGGAGGAAAAATGTTTCCTATTGCTTGACGGAACACACATGGATCCCACATCTGTGTTGTTTTTAACATGTATGTTGACCGTCTGCATCTAATCAGGATTCACAAACTGGACTTTGGTCTGATTAATGTGTTTATTTCATTAGTTTGTTCTTGGATCCGTATTTAAAGACAAAAGTCATCAATCTCCTGTCAGAATGCTGCTTCGGAGGAGAAAAACGAAAACATCTGTTAATAAAGTCGATTTTATTCGGACGAACTTCCAATAAAGAAATTTCCTGTCTTCTCAGGAACGGAGAACGTGATCAAAGCGTGCGTGGAATGTGCCGTGGAGAGCCTCGTCTACACCAGCAGCATGGAGGTGATCGGCCCCAACGTCCACGGAGATCACTTCAAGAGGTGAAACTTTAAAAACGAGCACCGTTTCTACACATTTCACGTCTTGTTTCCCTCCACCTGGGAGCCCACAGGGTGCTCACGTAGGCTTCCAAGCTTCTTTTGATTGTTTTTATGGGAGCTAAGACATTTCAGAGAGCTGGGTGGAGTTCGTGGTTATTTAACAATCTCCATCTTTTATCAGCGAAGTTTGTGGTTTTAGTTGGGAGAACAAATAAAAGTAATTAGCAACATTTTCCCCTGCGCTGTTTTTGCAGACTATTATTTTCAAGGTTCTTTATCGTCATTCGCATCACATGTGGTGCATGAGGTGGAACAAAAATGTGTACTCAGGGTCCCAGTTACACTCAAAAGTAGAAAAAATATAAAGTATAAAAAGAAACAATGTACAAAGATCTAAGATATATGCTAAAAAATAATCATGTAAAATAATATGGTGTATTAAACAGCAGCCTGAACACAAGTCTCTTGTTAGGATATGAATACAGCAGCTTAAAGGCAGCTTTGTACAGCCTGGATGCGCAAACCTGTAACCCAGTCCATCTTTGACGCTACTTGGTGCGACCCGGCTCAGCCAGGAAAAGGGGAAGTAACGTTAATGGGAGCTCGTCCGGGATCTGCACCCGAGACCTCTCGCAAAGGCATGTGTGGTGTAGCCCATAGACGTCGCAACCATTATGTGTGAAGGGGGCGTGCCCCCCCCGCCACACACACACACACACACACACACACACACACACACTTTTACTGTGAAACATTAGTTCAGACAGACCACTAAAAATCCACTCCAGGTTTTCCTGGTTACTTCCAACTCTCCACCAGCTGGCTTTTGTCTTTTAAGTTGGGGGAAAAAAAACTATTCTGATTGGGTTTTGCGTCATTTACGTACTTTCAGATTAAAACCAGCAGGCAAATAAAAGAGAGGTTTGTTAACCTTTTGGACAGAAACGGCTCATAACCCGTTTGTTTTAGAGATTTAAAAACCGTCTCGTATCAAATGAGTGTCACAAAGAGCAAAGTGTTTTTGGCTCCGAGGACAAAGGCTTCTTCGAGCCGGTGATCTGAGCTGACTGTGACGTGAACCCGCTCTGTGAAATCAGACTCTGTGCTCGTCAGCAGCCACAGCCCTTCATCTCTGCACGTGTCTGTCTGCTCGTTGTCCGGACGGTTTACTGAGACGAAGAACATTCAAACCCCCTGACAGACGGGCACCAACCTTCATCCGTCCGTCTGTGGACACATTCTTGTCTAAATTCATCATTCTTTGACTGCACAGCCGGACACCTCGTGTTGATCCCTGATGACTTCAAGGTCACTGGGTCATAGGTCAATCTTGTCTCTGCTCCACCTTCACATCCAGGTAACATAGAACTGTCCAATCGTTTGATCAGAGGTCCTCGCGGCCCACTGTCCTACATGTTTTAGCTGTTTCTCTGCTTCAGCACACCTGATTCACATCACGCGATTAGCCACTCAGAATGTCATCGCGTTCAGCGGAAGCTGGTCAACGACTCGTTGATTTCTGTTGAAGCAGGAGACGTCTAAAACTTGCAGGACAGTGGGCCTCAAGGATCAGGGACTCCTGCCTTGACTGTCCCTGTCTGTCCATCCCTAAGACAGTCCACAGTAAGTTGTCCATGGTCTTCGTCAAAGAAACTTTGAGTGGCTCTGGTCGACCATAGAATGGTTTGGATCGGCTGCAGGTGAGTTCCTCGCACCTCATAGCTGCAGTTTTATGTTCTTATGCGTCCTTTAATCAACCGGTTTGTCTTTTTCCACTGTGGACAACATCACAACGAGTCAAACTGACCTTTGACCCCACCATCATGTAATTACCGAATGGACCCATATATTCAGGGTTGTTGTGCGAGCGACTTCGTTCAGGTTCTTGATGACGCTGACAGTTTACTCACAGGTGGATTATGTACTGTTGGTGGAACTCTTGTTTAGTCATAACTCAGATTTCTCCACGTTTGGTTGTTTAGTCGTCTCTGATCAGCTGATCCGACTCGTTTTGTTTTACCTGGAGACGTCAAAGTAACAACTGTTGCTTGTGTCAGGCCACATCAGTTCAGCAGAACGTCCTACAGCTCAGGACGGGTTCTGTTCAGACTGGATCAAAGGGGTCCAGACCACCTTCAAAGGTGGTCTGAGGAAAACTTCTTCCATGTTCTTTGAGGCTCCTCAGACACAATCAGAAGGCTGAAAACCCTCTATTTCCTTCAGGAAGGTTTTTGTCCATTTTCCTGCTCTGATATAATCAAACTTTGAAGCTTTTTGTTCGGAAACTCGTTCTCAGCGTCGAGTTAACC
Source organism: Hypsolebias longignatus (assembly GCA_031762435.1). Taxonomy (NCBI): domain Eukaryota; kingdom Metazoa; phylum Chordata; class Actinopteri; order Cyprinodontiformes; family Rivulidae; genus Hypsolebias; species Hypsolebias longignatus. Next base: position 27,830,460 of record JARVGV010000412.1, on the reverse strand, counting down.
CAATAAATCACATCTGCATTTGGCAAGCGTACTGTGGATGCGTTGAACTTGTTTGGATTCCTGTTCAAAACTGGGTGACATCATGGCCTCTGCAACAAATTACTGAATCAAAGAGTAAAAATAATGAAACGATGCACGTCTGCGCACGAGGATCGCCGACACCCTTCCAGATGTTGTTCGTATCTCTGTGTGCAAGTCAGCACGTCGTGTTTTTTTTTTTTTTTTAAGTTTGCTCTCGACCAGCTTTTCAACGTCTTTCTGTAAGAAGAACGAGCCTTCGTCTTGTGCTCTCGCAGCACAGACGTGAAGATCAACCTGCTGAAGTGTTCAGACGGATAAATGTTCCTGGTTTCAACCTTTCCTTTCTCAGCGCTGCACGTTCGTTTTCTGCGCTGCTTGGTTTCATGGATTTCCATTAAAACATTCCTGTCATTCAAGTGGGAGCTCAAGAAAACACGTCTGAATGAATGTGCACATTCTTCATTGAGTGCACACGGCTGCTAAAGCGCCAGCGGAATGACAAAAATGTAGATTGGATTACATATTTATTTTTATTTTTTTTAAAAGGAAGGAAGGGCGAATAAAAAAACACCAATATTGGATTTCTTTCTCTGCAGAGGCAACGAAGACACGCCGTATCTCGTGAAACACAACATGGCGTATCCCAAAAGTAAGGCAGCGGCAGAGAAACTCGTCCTGGAAGCTAATGGCATCACGGTACGACAAAGTATTTAAAAATACAGTACTCATTTGTTTTAAACACACTCTAGACCAGGGGTCTGCAACCTTTGCAATAAAAAGAGCCATTTTTGCCACTTTGATTACTAATTATGACGTCCGGAGCCTCAAAACCTGCTACAACTGTCAACTGTTGGCTCATGGACCACTACAAGTTCGTTGGAGATGACATTTCCAGCCAGTGGGTGTGATATAAAACAAAAACTTTCCAAGTATTATTAATATTTATTGATATTTTTACATTTTAATACAAAAGAAAAGACCAGATTTATGTAAAGATAGAAAAAAATATATAATTTTTTAACAATTCTATAAAAATTTAAACACTGAACTCTGCAGGCCGATGTGAATTCTCTTAATTGTTGAAGAATTAAGTATCCTACTTAAATCATAAAGTTAAAAACTGTATCAAATTAGAACACAGTAGTTTATTGAATATACAGTTAAATTTTTAAAGAAAAATAAATACTTTAACACTAAGAATAAAACACAAAAAAGAAAGTTACTCAACATATTCTTTCTTAGCAGGTTGTCTTAAAGATGTTGTCAAACATTCTGGTGGTTTTGAGAGAAAGATCACGCTGTGAGACTGGAAGATGACAAACTATGCTAGCATGATGTCATCCACATGTTTTCCATCCATCCATCCATTATCTTCCGCTTATCCGGGGTCGGGTCGCGGGGGTAGCAGCTTAAGTAGGGAGGCCCA
>JARVGV010000412.1:27814122-27824572 GCA_031762435.1 Hypsolebias longignatus | reverse complement strand
ATGTTTGTTTTCTCAGTCATCCAGGTATATAACAACAAAAAAGGTTGAATCATGTCATCTGGACTTCGTTTTTTGTTGGATGAGGGGCGAAACGTTTCTTTTTAACTAAAAACGAAGTCCAGATGACATGATTCAACCTTTTTTGTTGTGTTGAGCAATGTTTCCCCAGACTTTTCTGAAAGTTTATTCGTCCATCATCTTGTGCTTTTTCCGAAGTCGGGTGTGGCAGCTTGAGCAGGGAGGTCCAGACATCTCTTTCCACAGCTCTTGGACTCCAAGGTGTTCCCAGGTCAACTGAGAGTAGCGCCTAGAAGTTCTACTTCGAGTCGCTCCTGATGACTGAACTTCTCACTTTATCTCTAAGGGAGAGTCCAGCTACCCTGCAGAGGAAACTCAATTCAACCTCCAGTGTCCATGATCTCATTCTTTTGGTCACTACCCAGAGCGCGTGACCATAGGTGAGGGCAGGAACGTAGACTGACCAGTAAACACAGAACTTTGCCTTACAGCTCAGCTCCCTCATCACCACAATGGACCGGCACAGAGTCCACATTACTGCAGATGCTGCACCAATCCATCTGTCAATCTCACACTCCATTCTTCCCTCACTCATGAACAAAACCCCAATAACTGATAGGACTCCTCCTTCAGCTTGACAGCCTCTCTAATCCGGGGTGTCCACCACCGAGTCTACCAGATCTGTCCGGCATCTGATCCAGCTCACTACCAGGTGTTTATCAGTTGACAGCTCCTGTCTTCACCCGAGTGTCCAAAACAAATGGCTGCAAATCAGATGACACGACTATGAAGTCAACCATCGATCTATGACCTCCTGGTGCCAACTGCACTTATGGACATTATGTTAGAACATGGTGTTCGTGATGGACAAACTACCAAGTAGCACAGAAATCCACCAACAGAACACCGTTCGGGTTCAGATCAGAGAGGCCGTTCCTCCCAGTCACGCCCCTCCAGGTCCCATTGTCATTACCCACGTGAGCATTGAAGTCCCCCAGCAGAATAAAGGAGTCCCCAGCTGACTCACCTTCCAGCACACGCGCCAAGGACTCCAAGAAGGCCAGATACTCTGAACTGTTGTTTGGCGCGCCTGTCCCCCCACTCAAAGGTGAAGGGAAGCCACACTCTCATCTACCGAGGAAAGCTCCAAATTATAAGAATGTTAAAATAAACTGTTCTGTTTTTCTTAATTAATGCAGAAGTCATTAGACTGAGACAAATGAGCATGAGTTCTAGAACTGCACTGCTCGGGGTGGCTGCATGTTGGAGTAGCTCTTACTTTCATTCTGAGTTGTTGCTTTTGAAAACTTGAATTCCTCTTTTTTCTGGATGTAAATCTTTTTTTTTTTTTTTTAATGATTATTTCCTGGTATCAGATGCTGTGTAACCATGGCAACAAGGTGTTTTTTAACCACCAGGAGCAGCTGATTAATGTCTCAAAAACTCAGATACCTCAACTACCAACGCAAAAGAGTTGAAAAGGAGGTGCCGCGGATGAATTCCTGTCAACTTGGCAGCTGTGCTCGAGTACCTGACTGCCGGGATCCTAGAGCTGGTGGGAAACACAGCTCGTGACAACGAGAGGACCGGGATCATCCCCCGGCACCTTCAGCTGTCTGTCTGGCAATGAGGAGCTCAGCAGACTACTGGGAGGAGTGACCATCACTCTGGGAGGAATTCTGCCTGGCATTCAGGTAGGCCTGCTGCCCAGGAGAACCGAGAGACCCACCAGATCTGACAACAAGCTGGATCCAGGTGGACAGATGGGTATCTGTGGCCAGATTCTTCAGATTTGCTTCAGAAGATCCTTCCTGTCCACAGCTATCAGCATCTTTAACAACTCTAGAATGAAACCAGGATAATGAGCTAAAACAAGACAATTTACCTTTGGGATTAATAAAGTATTTTTGAATTGAATTATATTTTACTGTAAATAAGTTTGGAGGCAAACTAGAAACACAATAAAATTAAGACTGGAGAAGTTGCATTTCCTGCGAATGTTCAATGTGAATACTAACTGATATGAATAATTCTGCAGAAAGATGCTTTAAAACCGTAGAGAAAAAAATGATTCATTACAAAATCACAACATGTTCCTATTTCAGTAGCTGAAATTTTTTTTTTACATGTATATATATTTATATATACAGTATATACTGTATACTGTATTATTTTAGCACCAAGAAGTTGAGCTCTAAGCTGAAAACTAAAACAGCAGATTACCAATCAAAGAATGTTGTGCATTAACAGTGATGCTGACAATCATAACATTTAATTCAGTAACTCCAGTGTTCAAATTAAAACAGTAGCATGAATGGTAACAAAAAGCGTGCTTTCAGAATCCCTGTAAACAACTCTTTGTGTTTTGGGTTCATGGAGCTTTTCATTAGGAAATCTCTCCATCTAGTGGTACAAAATACCACTCCAACGAGGTGTTTTCAGTGCCTGGACATTTTAAAATGCATAGTTAATAGTTTAACAGCCCTAATTCTACATGAACGATGCATATTAAAAAATTTTTTTTAAAAAAGACCAACCATTAAAATATACACGTGTTTAAGCAGACTACTGTACTGTATTGTGTGGTGAAGGGAGGTTCCGGTACGTGTGCGTGCCTGACGAGGTTGACGGGAGCGCGCACGTAGCTGTCAGTAGGAAATGCAGGCTGTCGGTGTTGGATGCGCTCCTGCCTCCTGTTTGGACAAAAATAATGAGAAAGAGTCGTTTCCGTTCACAATGAAGAGCCTTACGTAGCCGCTGGCTTTGATTTGGTGAGGATGGCTGCAGCGAGTCGTCTTTCCTAACCGAGACGTTAGCTAGGCTAACAGAAACAACACTAGCGCCGATGCTAATGTCAGCGGGCTAGCACAAGCTAACACAAGCTAACTAGCTGCAGGACGTTCGCTCCGGTAGCTGCTCGCCCCGTTCAGCGGCTCCGCCATCGGCTCTTTTCGTGTTCCCGTCAAACGCGGGGGAGGTCGCGGGACTCAACTTGAAGCTGTGGCGGGGGTGGGGTGGGGACGAGTCGGCAGGAACCCCCACTGGCTCCCCGGGCGTACGGATCGCAGTGACACGCCGGTTGTTGGTGAGTTGGGAAGCGGAGGTGAAGCTGTGGTTGACCGCGGCCGTGGGCAGGGAGAGGCCGCGGACGCTGCTCTGCCACAGGGCCTCGCCGGGCAAAGAGGGTGTTAACTGTCAGCTATTAGCGAACCATTAGCCTTGAATCGGGAAGTTGGGTTGCTTCGGCGTCTAGAGAATGCTGCAGAAGCTCATCGATGTGTGTCTGGGACAACCTGTGGTCCTGCTTTATCATCAAAAAAAACGGATCTGCTTTGTCGATGATGCACCTGCACCTGATACTGATGCATCTAAAAGTGATGCTGTGGCTGGTTTTGTCTGCTACACTTCTGCAAAGTAGCATGCACACAGGATCTGGTGTTTTGATTTTGTGTGCCAGCTTGTCAGTCTAAACCTATATTTAAATCATAATGGATCATCGCAAACGTTTTTTTTTTTTTTTTTTTTTTTAATTGTTTGTGTGTTTTTTGGTCATTTTGAATTTTATGTCAGCAGCACATCATTAAAGTTGTTCCAGGTCCATGCTTCTTCGTTTCAACACCAGTCCATGAATGTCCAGGACCTGAGGAGACCAGTTGTTGGAGTTTTTGGAGGAGATAGTTGTCTCATTCTGGTCTGATTCTAGCTGTTAAACAGTTCTGGATAGGAACAGATGTTCTTCTAAAACCTTCATATATTTTTCTGCATTTCCAGATGCGTAGGCTGCCATTGCCAAAGGCACTAATGAAACCCCATACCATTAGCGAGGCAAAATACTGAACCATGATGCACTGATTAGGTTTGCTATTTGAGAAGCGAGAGCTATCTTCTGTCGCTTTAAAACTATTGTATTTTGACTAAAACTATTTGATGTGCAGAATGAAGGTGGAAGTGGGGATGAGCACTTCCCCAGGGGAGGGAGAGGGGTGTGTTGTGATTGTTGCAAAACGTGCACTCAGGAGAGGATGGGGTTGCGCGCTTGACAAGCTTGCAGTCTTTCTGATGAAAATGATGTGGATGTTTGCATGTACAGTATATATATATATATATATACATTATTTGTACATTTATAACACTTTGGTATACTGTATTTGGACTTTTTAAAAAACATTTGTATAAATACAATAATTTTTGTATCTTTGGCAACACCAGACCTCTGCCCATATTTAATTCTGAGAGATTCAGCCACTAAAATGCTCTTTTATTTATACCCAGTCGTTTTACCGACCTGTTCTCAAAACGCCTGATTAGTTGCAAAATATTCTTCAGCTGTTTGTTTTTATTGTACCACTAAATGTTACAGCCTAGATTTGCTGTATAAAAACATTACATAAGTTTAATAATTTACATAGAATATTCAAAGTAATATTGTTGTCGTGACTGAATGAAAACCGTTTATCCAGATAACGAAAATTCATGTTTTTTCTTCTTCGACAACTAGAGATCAGAGTGGAGCAATGGCTGAGCTGTCCACTTTATCTCCTTCACCACCTCCACTGGGTGATCCTCATGGAGCTCCACCCATGGTTCCATCTCCATCAGTGCTGCCCCATTCCACCAAACCTGCTGCTGAGTCGCTCAAGGAGACTCCCCTTCCCAAGTCTTCCCTTTACAATGACAAAGCTTTGACTGGAAGCACTCCCGCAGCGTTTTCAGGAGGCTCACCGCTGACTCCCAACCAGTCTAGAAGTCCCACGAAGCTTGCTTCTGAAACTTCTCCCCCACCTCTGGTACAGAAAGCTGCTTCTCCAACAGGGGAATCGGCAGGGAATAAAACGGAGACTGGAGCTAACATTAATGAGCTGGAAACGGTGGGCGGGGACGAAGCTGTTCCAGAACACTTGAATCAACCCTCAGAACTGGCAGCAGAAACCTCAGCTCAGAGAACGGTGCTGCAGGTTTCCCCAACTCCAGTCTTAAGTCCTGGTCCTAATCAGAGTGTCAGTTCTAACCCAAACCCTGTCCTGGATAATGGTCAGTTAACCCAGAGTGTAGATTACAACCCCACACCTGCATCTTCAGCACCATCAACAATTGATGAGGAGAATCCTCGGCCACTCCAACAAGCACCAAAACCTCAAACTGAGCCTCCTGCTCCTTTGTCCCCAAAGCCTGACCCTTCCAGTCAAGCCAGGAAGGAAGAACGTCCCACTACACCGAGCAGAGCTGGACAGTGTAGCCCTACTGTCCCCCTGATCCACGAACCGGCCTTCCCCATACCGAACGCCAACCGAAAGCCGGCCCTCGACAACCTCAGTTATCTAGAATCAGCCAGCCTGATGTCAGGAACGTTGGAGTCCCTGTCCGGATTGGGAGAAGATGGGAGTTCTATCGGCTCAGACTCGGAGATCAACGGTCTAACTACCAGACGCACTGATAAATATGGCTTCTTGGGCGGGAGTCAGTACAGTGAAGGGAGGTGAGCCGTACAACATACAACAATCACACACACTTCCTGCTTTTGTGGAAACAATAGCTGAGGATTAGTCATGTTTTCTCTGAAGCACAAATTAATTGTGGCCTTTTCGGTCACCTAAATGGTTTTCACAACTAAACGTGTTCTGCTCAAGTGGCTTCGTTTGCTCCGTCCAGTCAGACTCAGCCTCTTTTCTGTTTTCCTCTTCTGTGCTGAATTAAAACGTATCAGTTTGTCCTTTATTTCTCCTTGATCTGACTCAGATAATGCTGAGAGCGCTTCTGTGACTCATTATGAACTGACTGTGTGTGTGCAGTTTCCCCCGCCACACCCAGCTGCTTTATTCTTATTGTTTTTAATCATACTGGTCAGTTTATCTGGCTAATTGAGTTTTGACTGATAAATAATCCATTTTTTTTATTGTTCTACCTTTAATTTTGCTAGGGAACTCTGGTCACTGTTTAAAATTATCTGAGGGAAGTCAAATACTACTTTTGATTGTATAGTTACAGGTTTACAATTGACTTATTTAACAATTTACAGGTGTGGGAGGGGTAGAGTGGTAACAAAGCTAACTTATGTTGCAGCGAAAAGGAAGTTCGGGTTGAAGTTGCCAGGCAGAGGGAGATGAAATGGCTCGATATGTTCTGTCACTGGGATAAGTGGATCAAGCACCGCTTCATGAAGGTACACACAGCAGCTGTAGAGCTGGGCTAAGAATGACATGTGATTTCTGTGCTTGGATGCAACCTGGATGGATTAAGATCTGTTATACCTGACGTGAGGTGTTAGCTAATGCTTTGTCTGTGCACTGCAGGTGAAGCTGCGCTGCAGGAAGGGCATTCCTTCTTCTCTCAGGGCCAGAGCCTGGCAGCTTTTGTCCAACAGTGAGGAGCTCTTAATGGCCAACCCTGGAAAATTTGAGGTAACTCCAATTTTACACACCAGCAGTGTTCAATTTTAGTATTAAATTTAACACTATCTTAGCTCTACTTCAAAAACAAATTAGTCATAACTGAACTTATTTTTCACTCTTTCTCACATGTTGTTTTGTACTTCTCGGCATCAGTGAATCAATCCCGATGTTTTGATAAAATAATTTGAATTTGGGGTCAGAGCAGCTGAAATTTGGGGTTGAGTGGGATAATTTTAGCTCCAAAATGTACTAAAGGTCTGCAGAAGCAGACAAAATAAGCTGTAAGCCTCTTATCTGGACCAGTAATCCACCTGGTCAGGGTCCTGCCTCTTTGTCCGAGCTGTAAGGGTCTGGTCTTGGTTGGGCCTGAAACTCAGTGTTTCTCTAATATAAGATGTTTTTCTTCCACCTGTTAAGACTTTTCTTTAAACTGTGTTAATGTCACATTACTTACTTTTTTATCTAGAATTAGTAAATGACTCCACAGATATCTGAGAGTTAAACTAAAACTTTTTAAAAAATGTTTTTACTGCAGGAGCTGGAACGAGAGCCGGGTGAGGCTAAATGGCTGGACATTATAGAGAAGGATCTTCACAGGCAGTTCCCCTTCCATGAGATGTTTGCTGCTCGTGGAGGTCATGGGTAAAAAAATAATAATTCCCCCACTGTTTTTCATCACAAACAAATATGCTTAAAAATGAGAGCATAGACATCGTAGGGTTTCCTGCATAATTTGACTAATAATATTGAGAAAACAAAGAGGAAATTTCAGAACATGTGACCATTTATAATCTGTAATCATCTGGATTAATCTACAAATGAGGAGTTTTCACATCAGAGGCTCTCGTGTTGGCTGTTGGGTAATTTTGAGGCTTTTCTTCCTGCAGGCAACAGGATCTTTACAGGATCCTGAAGGCCTACACCGTGTACCGGCCCGATGAGGGCTACTGCCAGGCCCAGGCTCCTGTGGCCGCGGTGCTGCTGATGCACATGCCTGCAGAGGTGAGAGCTTCCCGTGAGGTTATACGGCAAATAAAACGGTGCTCTGCAGCAAATACCTTATAAAGTTGAATTAATTTACCGTCCTCTGTTGTATTTGAGTTTGTTTGAACCTGCAGAATGAACACAGTTAGCACAGAGTCACGCTCATATGTTTGAGTCCAACCTTGATTTATTTTTGTCTCTACTCAACCTACACACAGCAGAAGAGCGTGGGCAGCGCGAGAGAACCAAACGTAACCGAATAAAAGTTTCACCCATTTAGAAAGTGGCAGATTTCATTTGAACACAAGGGCAAAGAGGCTGAGTGAAGATTCTTTCACATAAGTTTTATGTTAAGCATTAAAATCATTTTAGTAGCGCACTTTATCAAACTGTAATCGGTTTTTCAGGACCGTAATTTGTTATTGTGAAGTTTTAAAGTGGCTGTTCTTTTATTTAGTGTCACAGCTGCAGGACAGAAAAGACAAAAAAAGCAGCAGAATTATAAATGTTATAGAAAATCAGCTGATTTGACAGCGAGGAATTAATGAAACAAAAGCTGAAGTGTAGTTGTTTGAACATTCTGCGTAAGAGTAACCATTTATCATCGTGCGTTGAAAGGTGGACGTGTTATGGTATGACTTCAGTCCGTACGTAACTAAACGTTTCCTTGTCAAGGTCACAGATCAAGGTCAAAGCTAGTCCGGACCATTGTCATAGATTGCTGTATAAGTTTGTTGACGTGCGTATGATGTGCCGTATGCGCTTCTCTTGTTTGTGTTTTACAGCAAGCGTTTTGGTGCCTCGTCCAGATTTGTGAGAAGTATCTTCCTGGTTACTACAGCGCCGGGCTGGTGGGTGAACAAAACACGCCGTCTGTTTTTAATCTGAGACTTTCTCTGATTTATTGTCGTCCCTTTCTTCTCTCGCTCGTTTCAGGAAGCGATTCAGCTTGATGGCGAGATCTTCTTTTCTCTTCTGAGGCGTACGTGCCCCATGGCGTACCGCCATCTTAAGAAGTTCAAGATCGATCCGATTCTCTACATGACTGAGTGGTTCATGTGCATCTTCTCACGCACGTTACCGTGGGCCTCGGTCCTGCGTGTGTGGGATATGTTTTTCTGTGAAGGTAAACTTCAACACCGGTGACCTTTAACTTGGATCAAACTTAAATAATAAATAATTAAATGTTAACTGTACTCAATCAAACATAACCCTGAACTAAATGAAGTGGTGCAGTTTGAAAGGTTTTCCTGCATACAGTGTATGTATGTATTTATACCGTATTTTCTGACGTACAAGTCGCATCAGTCAAAAAAGCATCATGAAGAAGAAAAAACATACGTCACTTCGGCATACAAGTCACAGGACTGGCAGCTCTATGCAAAAAAAAACAACCTGCAACTTATACGCCAGCAAATGCGGTGTGCTTGTATGTATATGTATACTGTATATAGAGACCCTTTCCAAAAAATCAGAATACAGTACATGTATAATGGAAAAGTTGTTTAACTTCATAATTCCATTCAAAAATTTAATCTTTAATAGATGTTTGATTCAGGGCCCACAATTTTTTTTCCTTTAATTTATTCATTTTCAGTTAAAATTGAACAACATTAAAAAAAATAAAAAAAATCCAAAGAAAATGAAAGGCAGCAGAAAGAAGAAAAAAATCTTATAACATCTGCTCCTTTTTAAACAAAAAGAAAATACATATGAAATAAAATAATTTAAACAATTCCAATTATTTATTTGTTTATTTTTACATAATTTGGGCTTCCAGCTCACGAAACCCACGAAAACAGGAATTCAAAAAATTAGAATACTGTGAAGAATTCAGCCCAAATGTTGCAGGACATGAATGTTTTAAACTGAGTGTGACACTAATCATCTACTAAACTCAAAGCACCTGCACAGGTTTCCCAGGTGTCATTAGTTGGCTTCAGTTTGCTTCAGTATGGAGAAGACTGCAGACAACAACAGGTCAGAACATCATTGATCCCTCCACAGGATGGTAAGACACAAAAGTTCATAGCTAAGGATCAGGACTTCCGCTCTAGTCGTTGTCTCAGGTCACAGAGCTGCGCTCCAGGAGCGTCTCGGTGAACCTGAACGCATCAGTGTACCTGAACGCATCGTAACGCACAGCGGCCGCAGAACGTCTGAGCCACGCAGCCGAGGTGACGACAAACCTGTTTCCACGCTGAGATGATGGAAAATATGACGACTAAAGTTTCAGAAATATTATTTATAATCTGCAACATGATGAGTTTCATGATCAAATATAAAACTCAAATGTTTGAATAACAGACTCCTTGTTTTACGTTAATAAACTGTAAATGTGTCAATTAAAACTATAAATTAATGCATATTTAAAATATTTCAGGCCTGATTAACAGTTTTGAATGGAGGTAGAGGACTTTTCTTTTTATCTGCAGACGTGGAGACGCTGATTAAAATATCTTTATCGTCCACACGCTCAGTTCTTCCTTTGTTTTAATGTGAAACATACGTGACCTCGCTGCATCGTAATGTTTCAGTTCAACACATTTTACGTTCCTAAAGTTTAATTAGGACAATAAAACCACACATGATGTAATCACACATTTGCCGCTGCGCCACTGCTAAATATGACTCAGCAGAGGAAAGTTCTTCAGCTACAATCGTCAGCCGACTCTTCAGTCACACTTTTGTCTCTTCTGCTTGACGTTATCTCAACAGAAACCACAGCGCCCCCTGCTGTGTGGAGGTCAGAGTTTAACGTTTTGTTTTAATGTCCTGATGCTGCGCAATAATCCAGGTAGATGAATCCAGTCAGGTCCTCTGGACAGGTTCTTCTTGTTGAAACGCTTCGTCTTTTATCCAAAGGACTTCTTCAGTCTGAGGAACTGTTACAAACTCAGTCTTATAAATAGCACCTTCTCATGGTGGATCAGCCAGTTTGTTGTTGACATCCAGAACCAGTTGCTCACATGATTAAAAAAAAGGACCATCAGCCTAACGATGGATCATTAGCACCTGATGGTTGTTTGCTATTCACAGAGGCTGAGTGATACAAGCAA
>JARVGV010000412.1:27799650-27814022 GCA_031762435.1 Hypsolebias longignatus | reverse complement strand
CCGAACAGTTAAATGGTAAAACTAAAAAAAAAAAAAAAAAAAAAAACTAAACAAGAAGACCTAAACCGGCAGGTGAATACTTCCTGTCACAGACTTTCCTCCGTGACTGTCTGACCTCATTTGAAGCAAACAATCCTGAAAACAAGAAGCAGCTTCTAAAGCAAAATTAAAACAAATAATTCACAAATATGAAATCTGAGACTCAAACCGTGGCAGATTTCTTATAAATATCAACAGATGACAGAAAACGTCGTCAAAAGCAAAATTAATTCAGAAAAGAGTGCAACATGTCAAGAAATCAGCTCTTATTAGATCTGCTTGATTCCAGATTTCTCAGATTTTCTGAAATGTAAACAACTGCAGAAGCTGCTGAATGATGAGCCATGTGGTAAATCATACGCTGAAGGGAAAGAGTGCAAAAAGAAACACAAATAAAGGTCGAGTTCCTCTTGACAGCCGCTTCACAGCTTCCCAGTCAGCTCCTTTGGCTCCTGGAGAGGATTTCAGCTCGTTTAACGATTAGGACTCGACCCTTTCCAAAAAAAATTGAATATCATGGAAAAGTTGTTTAACTTCTGTAATTCCATTCAAAAAGTTAATCTTTAATAGATGATAGATTTGGGGTCCACAATTTAAACAATTCCAAGTATTTATTTGTTTATTTTTACATAATTTGGGCTTCCAGCTCATGAAACCCACGAAAACAGGATTTAAAAAAAAATTAGAATACTTTGAAGAAATCAGCCCAAATGTTGCAGGATATGCATGTTTTAAACTGAGTGTGACATTAATCATCTACTAAACTCAAAGCACCTGCACAGGTTTCCCCAAAATTGCTTCAGTTTGGTTCAATATGGAGAAGACTGCAGACATAACTGGCCAGAAGACCATCATTGATCCCTCCATAGGATGGTAAACCACAACAGTTCATAGCTGAGGAGGCTGGTTGTTCACAGAGCGCTGTGTCCAAGTATATCAATGGAAAATCTAGTGGAAGTGCAAAATGTGACCGGAGAAGATGCACCAGCAAAAGAGATGACCATGGGCTTCAGCAGATTATCAAACAGGAGATTCCAGAATCTGGCAGAGATCCAGAAAGAGTGGAATGAGGCGGGAGTCACAGCTTCACAAACCACCACATTCAGACGCATGCGGGAGATGGACCACAACTGTCGGGTTCCTCGCTCCTCTTTTCCAATGAAAGTAAAATGTGTCTTTCATTCAGAAATCAATGTTCAAGAGTTTGGAGGAAGAAGGTGAGGAACAGAACCCATACTGCTTGAGGTCCAGTGTGAAATATCCGGTCAGTCATGACTTGAGGTGCAATGTCTGGTGCAGGTGTTGGTGAACTCTGGTCACCGCAACACCAGAATGTTTTCGAGGACTTCATGATTCCTTCTGCTGAGGATCTGTATGGAGATGCAGATTTCATCTCCCAGCAGGACCTGGCCCCTGCCCATGCCGCCAGAAGAGGCCAGTCAACTGGCCGGACCTAAACCCCATTGAGAATCTATGGGGTTTTCTCAAGAGGAAGATGACGGGCACCAGACCCAACAGCAAAGAAGAGCTGACAGCATCAAGGAGATCTGGGCTTCCATGACTCCCAGCAATGCCACAGGCTGATTGCCTCAACGCCACGTCGTATTGAGGCAGTGATTGAGGTAAAGAGATTCCCAACAAATATGGAAGATTGACATGTTGTTTTGAAAGTACCATATTTTGATTGATTTGTTGTGATCCTCATTTTTTTCTGCAAAAACTGAGGTGTGGGCTGGTGTCGTCACAGTATTCTAACTTTTTTTTTTAATCCTGGTTTTGTGGGTTTCATATAATGTACAGTATATATAAAATTCTGTTATTGGGGATCAAGCCATAAAAACAGAGCGTTCAAACAAACTCAGCTTTTGCTTCTTTTAAACCGATAAGTTAACTGTTTTAATCATATCTAACGTAGCTTTTTATCTGCATAGATTACTCAACAAACCTGAGCATAAATCTGCACCGATGCATCAAAGTTGTCCATCTTCTCCGTCCCAAACTGCTCCTCCATGGACGCCATGTTTGTTGAACTATTTTCCGTTCCGTCAGATGTTTCTGTGGATCAACCTCCTCGACGTTAATTAGCTTCCAGTCACAGTTTTTCATTGCCATTTTTTTAAATTGAAGCATCAATATGATTTTAAAAAAGTGCAGATTTAATTTTTTACTTATTTATTTTAGACTTAGCAGTGCACACCTTTAATTTTAATGTTTGTTACAAAAGACATAGTGTGAACATTTCTGATGACTTTGTTAAAGTAATTTTTTTCTTGCTGTTTGACAGAATCTTAATTTCACATCTGTGGTTGCAGGAGTGAAGATAGTGTTTCGTGTGGGCTTGGTGCTGCTCAAACAGATGCTGGGCTCCGTGGATAAACTGCGGGAACTTCAGGGCATGTACGAGACCATGGAGCGCCTCAGGAACATCTCACCTGATGCCATCCGAGAGGACGTTCTGGTCCAGGAGGTGAGTCTCCGTCTGGGAGCTGCTTCTGTTTTTACTCACGAGCTCTGAGTCACTTGTTCATGCGAAGACTTAACTTCCTCTGCGTGTCTGGCTCTTGTTGCTGCGTTCGTGTCCAGATCGTGTTGCTCCCCGTCACCGAGGCTCTCATTGAGAGGGAGTGCAGCGTCCAGGTGAGGAAATGGAGAGAGTCGAGGGGGGAGCTGATGCACCAGCCCGGCCGTCGCCTCCATGGCACAAGAGCCATCTACGAGCATAAGCGACGCGCTGCCTCCATCAGCTCTGGTGGCAGCCTCTCGTTCCTGGGAAGCTCTGTCCCGCCGCCAGGACCCCTCAGGGCTTCCTCCAGCCTTCTCTCACTCCCTGGCTTCCGGAGGTCTAAGGCTCCTTTCCATGTCCAAACTAAGAGCTCCTTTTCAGGCACTTCAGGTACCGAAGCCCCGCCTCCTCTGTCTCCACCTGGAAGCTCGAGCCGAGGCCCCAGCCAGAAACCGCCGATTCCTCCGAGTCAGAAACCAACAACACCCCAAGTTCAAAGTCCCTTAGTTGTGGCTGAATCATCCCAAGAGCCCCGGCAAACTGCGGAGGGCACTTCAACTCGCAGCCAGCCTGCTTCTTCAGCCCCCGTCCACAACACCCCCCCGCCCAACACTCTGTCCCCCACCCCCGTGATCGTCTCCGAGCAAATCACACCGTCTATCCCGTCTCCCACCGCCAACAACGCCCCCCTGCAGCCGTGTCCGGAGTCCCAGAAAGAAGCAGCGCCGGCGGCCTCCGCGGAGGAAGAGGGGAAGAAGAAGAAGAGAAGCAAAGAAGACAAGAAGAAGGAAAAGGAGGACGAGAAGAAAAAGATGAAAGAGAAGAAGGAGAAGGAGAAGGCCGATAAGGAGCGGCTCAGGAAAGAGAGAGAGAGGCTGGAAAAGGAGAAAAAGAAAGGGGGGACGAAAAAAGACAAAGGGGGAGGAGAAGCAGAGGACAAAAACGGTGCTGCAGCCGCGAAAGAATCGGCCTAGTTTTTGTCTTTTAGCTCGTCGTACCCCCCCCCCCGTCATTCCAGGATGAAGAAAAGGAAGGCTGAACAAAAAGAGGTCAAACAGATAAAAGACCTCCACCAACAGAAAAAAGTTGTTCTTGTGAAAGTTGGGGCGGCTTCCTGTGTGATGTGGGCTAACAGCTGCGGCGGAGCTGGTTTTAAAAGTACCTCGAGGGGCGTCGGCCTCTCGTCTACAGTGTTTCGGTTTTAACGACTTTATCAGACAAACAATTTCAACTTGAGGTCTACCTTTTATTTTCATACTGGTTTTATTTTATGTTTTGATCACAAACTCTTTTTAGAAATAGTGCCAGAAATGGTCAATTTAAAAAAAAAAAAAAAAAAGCGTAGCTTCAGTATTTAAGGTCCTAAAAACACTCCTGTGTGGAAACAACTGGATATTTGATTGCAACAAGAACAAAACCTTGAAATCATCTCAAGCGTCAGCACTGAAGACTGAACCGCTCGTTGCGATGCTCAGCGTGTATTTATTGTCCGGTAAACGTCGTGCGAGTCTTAGTAGCGTAGTGAAAAGTGTAAATGTTCTCAGTGTGGTCTTCATGCTTCTCTCATTTCAAACTGAACCGTTTGTTGTGGTTCTTCACAGACTTCACTTTATCCTGTAGCAAGTGGCACTGATGCAGGGAGGAGGTACGAGTGCCACAGACGGCATAAAGAAGTGTTGTTTTGTTTTACGGTTTGGTTTAAGTTGTAAAAATTCAACAAAGTTTTTATTTTTTATTTCAGATCTACAGTTTGTTTAATTTTGTCTGAGGCGGAGCTTTACAACCAGATCTCCTCGTCCTCCTCCTACGAGCATCTTTTAGTCAAACCAAACGTTTTTTTTTTTCTGTAAAGTTAGTATTTTCGTTCAAAGTACGCGTCAGAACGTGATCTTTTAAGAATTTCTTTAAAGAAGGATGAGTTTTGCACTTGCTCCGCCGAGCGTAGTCACGGCGGGGATGAAACGAAGCCTCGACATGCGACGGGCTCTTCGAGGACCTATAGGAAGCCGCTTGAACGGGAGAGGTGCCAATGTAGCATGAACCCCTCACCTTTGACCTTTGGTGTATTTATGTACAAAGTGGTCAAATATAGTATATTATGAATTATTATTTTTCTATCCGAGACACCTGGTGGACTGGAACGGCGGAGTGTAGTAGCTGCGGGATCTGTTTTTGTTGTCTTTGCACGTCACATCTTCTGCTTTTACACGTCGAGCTCGACGCACGTCTTTTTGTTTAAGTTTGCGTTGTTCGTTGGGAGGACAGTATTAGAAAACTGAGGCGAGTAGCTCGGACAGAGTGTCTGTACTGAACCTGGAAAACCTTTGTTCAGTACGTCTGACCCGTTTGTTTAACGACTTAACTCTAACGTTTTTTCACTCCGTGTTGCCGACGGTAACTCGTACATGATCCAGCACCGAACCCCGTGCTGGCTCGATGGTAGTGGCAAAATACACCCCCAAACACAT
Source organism: Hypsolebias longignatus (assembly GCA_031762435.1). NCBI lineage: Eukaryota > Metazoa > Chordata > Actinopteri > Cyprinodontiformes > Rivulidae > Hypsolebias > Hypsolebias longignatus. The sequence goes on along the minus strand of JARVGV010000412.1, from coordinate 27,809,012 downwards.
CCGCGCTCTGACTGTACTGTTAGTTAACAACCAGTGAGACTTTCCTGTCACTCGTTTTTATTTATTTTGGGTCTTTTATCCTTTAAAGCAGGGATATTCAACTGGCGGCCCGGGGGCCAAATCAGGCCCACAGATGTGCTCAGTTCGGACCACCGATGGGTTTATTTTTAATTAAAACTAGATTTAAAATGGTTAAAAAAATTATTTAATTAACTGCTGGATGTCTGGCCCCTGAGCTCTTGGCTTCCAGTATCTGTGGCCCCCTGAGCAGTTTGGTTGAATAGCCCTGATTTAAAGCCGCTCCGTTCATCGGTTTTGTGTGATCCAAGCACGTCTATGCAAACCTTTTTCCGTTACGACGCATCGTGCGCAGCCGCAGCACTGATTTAAATCAAGATTGGTGCCACAATGAAATTAATTCTGTGCTTCGGTCTGTAGATTTTACAGCCCGTTTGCGAGCAATACCTCCACCTGGCTCATGTCTCGGCACCATTTCTTTGTTCTGAGAGTCGGACACTAGTCGTTGACTTGGCACTGCAATACGGTGGGGGGGGGGGGGGGGGGTTAAAAAAGATTTGTTTCCTTCGGTTGTTTGGGACTTGATTTGGGAGCGACTGATGCAAACAAAAATAAATTCAAGCAAAAAGAAAGCAGTTTTGTTTTGTTGCCACACGTCTTTTGTGTCTTTTTTTTTTTAAGTTTACATGTCACTCTCTGGTGGAAGTGAAGTAAAATCAGCTCACTGAGTTCATTCCTTCAGATTTCAAATGTATTTATAATTAATGACAATAATGACAGTTGTAATGAGTAATAAACCGTAATATATTAAATCTCCATGTTGTGTTTTTGTCTTCTTGATCCCAGAAAACTGATGGGTGATCATAAATCTTTACATACCGTATTTTTCAGACTATAAGGCGCACTTTTAATTTTCTCAAAAATCCACAGTGAGCCTTATAATCCGGTGCACCTTATGTATTAATTCTGGTTGTGCTTATTGATCTCAAACCGAGTTTATGTGATTATTGTGAATAAGTTGAATAAAGTTTGACTTTGTTTTGGTTCACTTAATGCGCCTTATGTATGAAAACACCTGTTCGTTGATATTGCACCTTACAGTCCAAAAAATATGGCATGTGTAAAAATAAATAACTGACTAGACTGAAAGGGACGTTTATTTTTAACCACGTTCAGTTTTTATTTTAGGTGATTTTCACCTCATTTTAGAGATAATTTCGTAGCGTTCAGACTCCAAAGGATCCTGGAGTCGTGCCCTACGCAGAGCCACTGAACAGGCACACGTTGTACAAAAAGTAAAGTGATTTTATTCACATTTTGTCCCTTTTATTCATTACAGAGGAAAGGCAATAGTCACTGAGGTTGACAGCTTATGGAAAAAAAAGGTGATTTGTTGAAAGCAGGAAGGAGCGGAGGGAACGAAAGCGAAGACTCGAATGTTTTCTTTCGTCCCGTTCTCTCCGCTCCTTCAGCCTCTTGTCACTTTTCAAGGAAGGAACGCTGTCATCGCTTTAAGGATGCAACTTTGTTGTGTTTTTTTTTGTTTTTGTTTTATTATTCTCAAATTTCCTGACAATTCTCTCGCTGCTCGAACCAAAGAGGACGTCTTCATTCTTTAGAATGAGGCCCTCGTGGTCGTTTCCCCTCGGCTGATTTGGAGACGGGCTGAGTTTCAGGCAGAAAAGAGAGGTTGTCTGAGGCGAGCTTGAGGTCGGAAATGATGTTACAGGATAATTTTATTGAGATAAAAAATCATCGTTATTCCCCATAAGCAAACATGGACAGCCCATGGGCGCCGCCGTCTCACACGTGACAAGTCTTTGGTTTGAACGTGAGAGGCTGAGCTCATGGAGGTGCACGGGAGGAGAGAGGAGGAGAGGGAGAAGGGAGGGTAGAAAGCAGAGGGATGGCTGTCTTTCTCGTCTCCTGGCTTTCTCTTTACTCCTCCTTCTCCTCTCCGTGTGTGATGACGTAGCAGATGTTCTTGTAGTCTACGTTGCCAGCCACATCTGGGGGGAAGGCGGCCCACATGTTCTTAATCTGAGGGAAGAAATCGGGGTTCGTGAATTCACGCCGTCAGCCTCGAGAACTCCAACAAACAAACAAACAAAAATAAAACTACTCTGATTCAAGATACTCGCTGCGAAGTGTGAAATCAAACAGAAACACAATCCTGAGCGGGAAAGAGTCCACTCCGGTAGTTTCCCCGATGTTTTGATGCACAGCTCAATGCGGGTCCACGGTTAATGTAAACAAAGATGAATTCGCCATAAACCTACTTTAGGCTGAGCAGGTAAACAAATCTAGTGAATATATGAAATTTAATCTGCTGCTAAACAAACAAACGTGACAAACTCTAAAATAAAAGTCTGGGATCAAACCGTGTTCGAACTGTGCAGTACTTTAAATATTTATTTTTGTTTATTGTGTGTAATAGATCTGGACACAAGTCTTTTAATCTTGTTTGAAACATACAGGGATTAGGATTATGAGCGCTGATGTCACTTCTGCTCTGTAATGTGTTTCTTTTTTTTAATTATGTTCATATTTTTCACCTTTAAATTGATTTTATTCAACTGATTTCTCCTCATTTTAATTAATTGATGTTTCTATAACCAACCTTGGTATTTTTCACAACATAATCTACTTTTTGCCATTTTAATAATAATTTTATTTTTAGGCGTCATTCAAAACTCAAGGTCACCTCTACAACGATCAAAAATAAATTAATCTGAAATAAATTAAATTTATCATTTAAGGACGCGTTAAATACGATGAGGATTGAGTCCGTTTGTGAATACTGACGTCAGATTTCCACGACTTCAGAGCGAGTACCTTTAAAGATTTGGACTTTAAAGATGTCTTACCTCTTCTGCGGAGAACCTGTCGCACTGAGTGGTCAGGAGCTCCTGCAGGCTGGAAGACGAAACGAAAAGGACGTTAAAACGACGTTTGGAACCAAACCATGTCCACTTTGTTAATATTACACCTTTAATACAAACTTAAATTAAAACCTGTGCTATGAAAGCACAAAGTAAAGTAAAGTACACGTTCTCCATCACTGACCAATCTAGAACGTGGAACATATAAGGACCTGTCAGAAGATCTAAACATCTAGAATCTAAATATTCTTACAATTCCTTCTTGATGGTTCCAGTACCCTCTGGGTCCAGGACTTTGAAGGCAGAGAGGATGACGTCCTCGGGGTCGGCACCTGATGAGGAGAGGAGGAAGAGGAGCCCAGTTGGGTTAATTTATCCCCAGACATGTTCAACTGTCTGTACGTGTTTGTCTTGGTGAGAAGACGTGAAGCCCACCCTTCAGCTTCTCTCCAAACATGGTGAGGAAGACGGTGAAGTTGATGGGGCCGCTGGCTTCCTTGATCATGGCCTCCAGCTCCTCGTTCTTCGTGTTCAGTTGACCTGAAGGAGGCGGACATTTCAAAAACCCAGACGAGACGCGAACTAAACGCTCGTTTCTTTGGAGCGAAGGTGTGAGAGCTCACCCATGGAGGCCAGCACGTCCCTCAGGTCGTCTTTGCTGATGATGCCGTCTCTGTTCTGGTCAATGATTGTGAAAGCCTGAAGATACCAACAAAAATAAATTTATTACTGGACAGAAACACTCAGAGCTTCATTAACGCTTTAACACGAGGGCGGATGTGGCTGAGCGGTTAGAGCAGTCGCCCTCCAACGCAAGAGTTGGGGGTTCGATTCCACCAGCAGTCACATGCTGGCTCAAGACGCTGAACCCCTCATTGCCTCTGATGTGTGTCCCATCGATGTATTAATGTGACAAAGCTCTGATTAATATTTGTATAGATCTAGTAGAGCGCTGTATGAATGGGTAAATGAGGACACAGGTTGTTGTAAAGAGCTTTGAGTGTCTTGATAAGACAGAAAGGCGCTGTATACCGGTAATTACAGTCCATTTACCGAAGTGGCAGCTGGAAAATAACTTCGGGCACGTTTGTGCGAAAACGGCTCGTGTTAGAGGATATGGTGCAAAGCTGCAGCCAAGAAGTGAGACGTGGTGCTGAGCTGGCTTAGGAGGGGCTGGAGGGATTTCTTAATACATCCCCCCCCCCATCCCCCCCACACGCCCCAAGACTTTTCTTACAAGTTAATTTGGGAGAACAGCTGTCCAGTCCACTCTGCGACTGTAACCCAAGATAAACCTCAAGGACTTCATCTCCAAACTTTTCCCTGACCCTGTCACCTTCCTTTTCTATTTCTTACCCTCCCTCTCACACATGCGCATCAGTCACGTACTTCCTCCAGACTGGTGTCTTTCCATCTGCTGGACATGGCCGGGATCATCGCTCCAAGAGGCACCCTGTCCATTAGGGACAGCTTTGGACAATGAACTGGAAACTTAAGATTTTCATCCAGTCTGTTGACGGTGAATCTTAATGACGTCCTGCCTCCTCCAACTCCACTCATGGTAGCGGCAGCACCCTTTGAAACATAATGTTGCGCTCTTTCTGACATCTAAGTTAAATGGGCCTCAAATATGTGCGAGGCGACAGCTGCAGCCAGAGGTCAAAGGTGAAGAAAACACTGAAGCAGCCCAGAGCAGGCTGGGAGCTGAGGAGGCACGCAGGACGGCAACTGCTGCGGAAACCGATCTGAGAGCCACCGAGGCCCGCTCTAATTTTAATCCCACGCAGAACGGCCTCTGACAGACATGGTTAAAGACGAGCCTGCAGTGAGGACTGGGACAAAGTGTGAGGGTTTGTGTCTGTGCAGCCTCACCTCTTTGTACTCCTGAATCTGGCTCTGCTCAAACATGGAGAACACGTTGGAGGAGCCGCCGTCTCCTCCTCCTGCCCTCCTCTTGGCCTTCTTTGGTGCCTGGATGGCGACAAACACGCCAAAGAAATCCAAAGATTAATCCAAAGACAGCTGTGTCCATGCTGGATATTAATGTCAAGCAACGTACGCGGCATATATCTACAAAAAAATAAATAGAAGTCAATCCAAAACTCAAGCATTAGGTTCCTTTTGCTTATTCATCCATTTATCAATTTAATTCTGTACATCTATGGTTTTAATAACATACAGTACATAATATAAGCGTATTAGCATCCAAACAGCATCAGAAACTACATGAAGCCCTATAACATCCACAAAAAGTTCACCAAACATCGGCTCTGGTCCATATCAAGGTAAAATTAACAAAAAGCCAAATAAATCCCAAAGAGAAAAAGATGCTGGTTGTATTCCCCCACTGGTGGTTCCACCTCAGGATGCAGGAACCCCCGGTACTCACCATCCTCAGGCGTTAAAAGTGGAGGTTTGGATGATCAAGAAAGAGAAGATAGTGTGAAGCCGCGTTTATCGTATATTCCCTGGAGCTTATATACCCGTCCTCGGGCCGGCTATCTTTAGACGCAGCTTCAAGTTTGGATGGCAATATAAAAGAGAGAGAGAGACGATGGAGGCAAACGCAAAGGAGACAGAATGGTGGGGACGGAGATCACCTTACAGGAGATCCAAAATAGACCCAGGAGTCTTGGAATTAAGTAAACCTGATATGTGAGGGGCCATGCAGTCCCACGTGGACTAATAAGGCCATCCAGAACACAGATGCTCCGTTGGACCGCCGGACACTGTCCCTCCTCCCTCCTTCTGTCCGCCTCCATACAGAAAGATGGCGCGGCCACTCCCTGGCTTTATTTTTGGTTTGTGATGTTCGTTGCGATTCTATATTTTATACCCTGCCCTGCTCTGCGCTCATCGAGCTGCACGGTCAGATTTGAAGAAGTCGAGTCCAGAAGGTGTTCTGACCCGTTTCTGGAACAAATCACCACAAGTCTGCTTCCTGCATCGCAACCTGCAGGAAAATTCAAACTGAGCTCAAATCTGTTTAATGCAGTGGTTCCCGACACTGGTCCCTGAGGAACACCATCCTGCATGTTTCAATCTTCTCTGCTCCAATGGTTTAATTGCTTCCTTAAGTTCAGCAGAAGTAATCACCTTTCATTCAAATCAGGTGTTTTGGAGCAGAGGAACAGTTAAAAGAAGCAGGATGGTGTTCCTCAGGGACCAGAGTTGGGAACCATTGTTTTAATGTAAATATTTTCTAAACTAATGATGCATTTTTGATGAACTGTGTATTTAATTTGCACTCAGTCAGTTCTAACACTAAAATGGGCTTTGCTGCCAACAAGTTCAAACTTTTGGTAAAGTTTCAGTTTTTGTTGTTTATTCTTTTTGGAGCTAAATAGACTCCTTATGAACACAGATGAGCTTTAATTATCTTAATTATCATCAGCATCAATATTAATCTTATATTTAGTCATCTGTGGCGTCATTAAATCTTCTAAAGACTCATAAATCAATGAATGCATATCACCCGCCACCTTTCAGGCCAGAGTTTTAACCTATGATCCTGATGATAAATGAATTACAGGCCTTTTAGTCAAACCACTTGTAATGTTGCAAGACCTGTTAGCTCTTAAAGGACGTGTTGAGGATGACTCTCAGCTACTACCAGCTCAAATTTCAGCTCAATAATTGTAAAAATGACGGTCATGGCCTGTGTGTGCCACCTTGAACCAGGTCGACTCCAAGAGTTTACCAGCTTCACTAAAACCTGACCTCTGGTTTGTGAGATATTTTGCTAACAATGCAGACAAAAGCACTGTCGCCTCTCACCTTCTGCATGTGATAAAACTTTAATTTCCTAAGCGCAGGCGCAGCGGAGCGCCCTCCTGAAAGTTGTTTCCCTTTGTTTTCATGTCGGCCTTAAATAAACTAAAAACACCAGAGGGGTGACATCATCGTTAACCTTTGACCTCAGCAGCTCTACTACAAAGGTGTGTTGGTTTGGTGGGTGGCCTCCGTTCTGAACAGTCCCCCCTGCCCCCCCACCTTAAATATAAGAGGATTAGTTGTCAGGCAGCAGACATTCCCGGCCAACATAAAAGTGACAGCTGAGAGCAACAGAAATAGCTAAATAAACTTGACGGAGCGACAACGCGCCGGTCCCCGGGAGCAGAACGTGTTTTTCTAAGGTTTAAGGATCCCCTCAGAGTTAATCCCGTTTGGGTTTATTGTCAATTTGTTTTAATCTGGGTTACTGGACAAGTTTGTTCTGGCTCTGTCGCCGTTAGCGACTGATCTCCACCCGATGAGTTGTGTCTCGGTCCCTCAGTCCTGCTGGATCTGTGGATTAGTTGGACTTTAGCGTGTGAAGAGTCCAACACTCACACAGTGCTGGCTCTCGTTGACCTTTGACCCCTCCTCAACTGATGATTGGCTTCTGTGGCGCAGACTGGAGCGGAGACGGATCTCACAAATATTTAACCATAAATCCAGAGATGATCAAAGAGAACTGCAGCGGAGCTGAAACACGACGATCCAACGGAGAAAATAAAACTGAAGAAATGACGTTTTCTGCTCGAAACATCCCCGAAACTAACCGAAGGGGCTAAAACTGAGGGGTTAAAGCTGAAGGAAGCTGAAGTAGTAAAACACTCGCTAAATGCTAAAAACTAAAAGAGGTAAAAAAGCAGCAAAAAGGTAAAAGCTAAAGTAATGAAAAGGTATCTAAAACCTAAAAGTATCCAAAGGCTGTTAAAAGCTACAAGTAGCAAAACGCTTGCTAAAAGCTAAATGTAGCAGAAGATTAGCTAAAAGCTACAAGTGGCATCAATTGCTAAAAGCTAAATGTAACAAAATATTAGCTAAGCTACAAATGGCATCACTTGCTAAAAGCTAAAAAGTAGCAAAAGGCTATATAATAGCTACGGTACAAGAAGCAAGGCACTGGCTAAAAATTAAACGTAGCAAAAGACTAAACATGTTGAATGTATTTTTGTTACTTTATTTTAGCTAACCTTTGAACACGTCACTTTTAGCAAACTTTCCTACTTTTATTTAATGATACACTAAAATTTTAGCTTTTAACTAACGTTTTGCTACTTTTAGCTGGTGTTTTGCTCCATTTGGTTTTTAGCTAGCCTTCTGTGGGTTTTTAGCTTCTAACTGCCTCATTGTTATTTTTAGGTCTGCACTAACTTCTTGCTACTTTGGCTCTTTTTAACTTTAGCTATGGTTCTGCCTTCTTTAGCTGTAACAAAAAGATTTTAGCTTCTTCGGCTGATTTCAGCAGTCTTTCATGCTTGCTGTGTTTTCACAGAGAAAACTTTTGATTTGTAGTTTAATTTAGCAGCTTTAAAAATAAAATTTATAAAAGTTCGGCCTTTCTTGAACTTTAGACATTTATTTTGTTTAGTCTTTTAAATATTTATGATAATAACTGATAGTAAACAAAATCTATCCAGAATTCCAGGTCGTGTTTGGACAAAAACAAAAGCTGATGTTATTTTCACATTTAGTGCTTCTGCTCGTAAACGTCGTGAACGCGTCACTCTTTGTCGTCTTCCTCCTCGTCGTGAACAACAGCTCGTCTCCTAAAATAGCCGAGGAAGTCGTGAGGGACGTCTCAGCTGCTGGACTTCATGGACTTGACTCGCGTCCTAACGGGTTTGCATTCGTCTGTCATGTGTGTTTTCCTGCAGGTGTGCGTTCACCCCACGAGGCCGCTGGTGTAGAGTGACACATCACTCCTCTGAAAGCATCCATCACTGTCCAGACCCCACGGTATGGACGTCTTTACTGGCTGGAATGTGAAGAAGCTCCAACAGGCCTGACCTGAGGGAACACCAGAGACTTCAGACCCCAGAGGACAGACAGACAGTCAGACAGAGAGACAGACAGACATTCAGACAGAGAGACAGACAGACAGTCAAACGGACGGATGGACAATCAGTCAGTCAGTCAGACAGACAGACAGACAGTCGAACAGACGGATGGACAGTCAGTCAGACAGACAGAGAGACAGACAGTCAAACGGACGGATGGACAGTCAGTCAGTCAGACAGAGAGACAGACAGACAGTCAGACAGAGAGACAGACAGTCAAACGGACGGATGGACAATCAGTCAGTCAGACAGACAGACAGTCGAACGGACGGATGGACAGTCAGTCAGACAGACAGACAGAGAGACAGACAGACAGACAGTCGAACGAACAAATGGACAGACAGTCAGTCAGACAGAGAGACAGACAGACATTCAGACAGACAGACAGACAGTCGAACAGACGGATGGACAGTCAGTCAGACAGACAGACAGACAGACAGTTGAACGAACAAATGGACAGACAGTCAGTCAGACAGACAGAGAGACAGACAGATAGACAGTCGAACGAACGGATGGACAGTCAGACAGACAGTCGAACAGTCAGACAGACAGTCAAACAGACTGACACAGATTGACACAGACAGACAGACAGACTTTCAAACAGACAGGCAGACAGACTTTCAAACAGACAGGC
>JARVGV010000412.1:27747376-27762293 GCA_031762435.1 Hypsolebias longignatus | reverse complement strand
GCGTTCCGTACTTACGGCGCCGCTCCCAGTGACGTCATCACACCTTACGTTGCCTTTTTTATGCAGCATTTTAATTATTATTATTATTTTTTTTTTTTTTTAGGGTATTTTGTTAGCTAACTGCTTGGAAACACATTAAAACTGCCGTTCTAAGTTATTTTACATTGAAAAAACGTGTTTAAAAAGATGTTAACGATCGCCGTTTAGTTTCAGTTTCGATTTACGGCCAAAAATCCGGACTTGCAGCGCCATGTGCGTTCGGTTCCGACCTACGGCAAAATTGACCTACGAACGGTCCTTAGGTCCGGAACCCATTCGTAAGTCGAGGACTACCTGTATTAAAGTGCATTTATTAAGTAAAAGTTAGACTGAGACACACCTCTGCTATAATTTCGAGCAAACAGCCATTTGGCAGCCAATCGATTTTTGGCACACGGCCCACATTTCCGGTTTGTCAGCGGTGACGTGTAACAAACGCGACGCGTCAGCGGTGATGCATGACGTATACGCTGAAGAGACGTATTTATGGATTCTTCCACTTTATTATATTACGGTAAACATTTCTGGATTGATGCGACTTATAGAGCGGTGCGACACATATGGCAAAAAAGACAGTACTAGCAATAACAGCATTGTAAGAGGTGATAGTTGAACATGGAGGCTCCGCCCCTGTTTAAACATATAAACATTATTCTCTATCAAGGATGGGAACATCTTCATCCCTGAGTGACTGCTGGTCTGCAGATGAGTGTAGATGTTGCTCTTCTGTGACCTCCATGTTCAACTGTCCTCTTCTTACAATGCTGTTATCGCTAGCATCACTCAGCCCTCTGTGAGTAACAATCAACCATCTGGGTGCTTATGATTGGTCGTTAGGCTGATGGTCCTCCTTTATCATGGGACCTTTATCTTTTTTCAGACTGTTTTTATTTCCTTTAAACAGTAGTATCCAAATAAAGGATTTACACACGTTACATCTGGAACTGAATCCTTTTCACTGCTGGACCTCAGTTTAGTTCTGAGTCTTTACTGAAAATATAAAGAGAAGATTCAACACCATGAATGAATATTTCAGCGCATGGATTCCGATGCAGGACAGGCCACAGATGACGCTGCACACGGCCAGTCTCCTGTGGAACTTGTTGCTGCTGAACGGCACCGGGGGCCCTGTGGTCCCGCTCTCTTCGTCACCTGGTCCATCAGCCGACCCGTGTGTTATCAGGGCGCCATTTGCTCCCATTGTGCCCATTGGTAAGTGTTGGGAGGACATTTCTGCAAAAGACGAGTTGAGGAAACTTGGTTAATCATTTTGACTCGGATCAGACATTTTATGAACTAACAAATCCTGCTTTGTCCTAAATACATTTAAAAGTAACTTTATTTATTATAGAGAACCATATTAAAGTGTTGGTATCTGTTTTATGGGTACTTTCAGATAGTACGGTATGTTGCTGTTTATTAACTGGTTTTCCTTTTTGTTTTTTCTGTGTTTTCTGATTATGGCTGTAGTTCATGTGGTTTGGGCTCTTCCACCGTGTCTTCAGCCACTTGGTTTTTTATTTTTTCTTCCCCAGTTTGTCTCTGCTCCTTTACTGCCCGGTCCATCCTCACCTGTTCCCTGTGTCATCATACCAGGTGTTTCTTCTCTCGTCGTTCATCAGTGGAGCATTGTGTTCCTGAAACGCGTCCGGCTCGACTTGTGCCTCCTTGTGTCCAGTGCGCAGTTTCAGTTGTAAGTTCTGCTGCCATGCCATCCTTTTGTTTTGTTTTACAATAAAGTTTAGGTTTTATTTTTGTAGCTCATTGTGTTGGTCCAAAACCTCCATACAGCTGTGACAGAAAAGTACTAAAAGACCTGGCGTTCCTTGAAGGACATTCTTCCTAAATGTTCCTTCAAATTGACTAAATTTAAGCCATTTTTACGTTTTTACAGTGCAAAAACTTGCACTAATATTCAAGTTTAACAAAATGGTGTCACATATCTGTAATTTACTGATCAGAGTTGAACATAAACGTCTCGCTGCCTGTTCCCCAAAGCATCCAGACTGAACGTCATAATCTTGTGAGTTTTTGAGGTCACAGTTTTTGAAACAGAAACTTGTGGATGGTATCATAAGACGATTGTTCCCTTTTTACAAAAGACAGAAGCTGAAAACCTTGCTGGCTCGCCTGGCTGATTGGTTGTCGTGGCAACTAGAAAACTTCATTATCTAATCTCTGCTTTGATCAAAGAACAACATATAAGGGTCGACTTGGCATATCTTTTTTTTTCCCCCTTAAGAAAATGTAACAGCGGTGTTGCAATGAATTTGTTGTGTAATATTAAACCATGTGTAAATCATCTGAGGAGTGTGAACGTTGTAGGTTATGAACAAGAGACCACGTGGTGAAGCTGTTCTACACACTAAGAACTGCTGGGTTGGAGCAGTTGGGTCATAAATTGGGTTATTTATACCAAGAACAGGGTCAAAACGTTTGCCCCTATGCTGAGGATCTATGTCATTCTTGACAGCTCGCTGTTTTAAGTAAGATGAGCTTGGTTTCCTAAAATAACATCCGTTTGTGCTAGTTAGCTGCAGCTAATAGCGGTTAGCTCCAGCTAGCTAGCACCATCACAAGTTTTAATTATCTAATAACCCAGTTTTTGGGCCGTTCTTTTAAAATGTTCTTTTAAATGACTTAATTCTAATTTTAGTTCAACAAATCAGTCTTTTAAACTTCATTTTGGAGGAGAAAACTTAAGTAAAATTAAAATAAGGACCGCTGACTGGATAGCAATGTTGCTAACACCCCACTCGGAGAGTTGTTCTTGTTGTCCTAAAAATCGTCTTAATTTTCATGATTAAAAAAAGAGTTTCTAGTAAAAGTAATATCAACTGAACATCTACCGGCTTCACATATAAGCTGATCGACTGGGCGTCAATGTCGCTAACTCTTCAGTAGAAAATGGTAAATGGAGCTTAATTATATAGCGCTTTCCAGCCCCCTACGGGGCCCCAAAGCGCTTCACAGTACCAGCCATCCACACATTCATACACCGGTAGCGGTAAGCTGCCATGCAAGGCACCAGCCAGTCCTACCGGGAGCAACTCGGGGTTAAGTGTCCTGCCCAGGGACACAACGAGGTATGCAGTGACCGGGGATCAAACAGTTGTTAACTGTCATAAAAGTTGCTGAATCACATCACCTAAATTCGATAACATCCAGAAAATAGTCACATGAGAGATGTTATTTCCATGTTACTACAAAAAAAACCCCAGAAAATTTAAGTTTCCAACTACCATTTAGCTTTTTTAAAAAAAAAAATATATATATATATATATATATATATATATTTTTTTTTAGCATTTAGCTAATCTTTTGCTGATGTTAGCTTGTGTTTTGCTGCTTTAGGCGGTTAACGAGCGCTCTGATTTGTTCAGCGTTAACTAGTTTTCGGCTCCTCTCACGAAGTTCAGCAAAGTTGTTCAGAAGTTTCATTTTCACATAAAACACAATTTCTCTTGTTTGTGCTTGAAATTTGATGACACTTCAAATCAAAAATGTCCAATTTAATGAACAAAAAGCAGCTTAAACAACAAACTTCTCAGCAGCTGTAATGAACCAAAGTATATTTCTGTTTTTTTTTTACTACTTACTGAAAACCAAGCATATTTTTCAGCCCTGATTAGATCAAATCACTGTTTTGCCTGTTTCATTTAAACTGGTTAGTGCAGGTTCTAAAAATAAAGGAACAAAGTGCGTTCCTTATCATTGTAATAAGAAACGTGTCTTATTAGTTTCAAATGCAGCACAAAAGCTGGTAAACCATATGTCCACATGATGACCCCACACTGCTGAGGTAGAGCCCAAATTTGACCCCATGTTGGGTTGTGTTTAGACCAGCAGATTTCAGTGTGTAGTAAGTGTGTTAGTGTGTAATCAAATTAAAGCTTATTTAATTAAGCACAAACCTGGTCAAATTCTGCCGTGTCTTGGATCCACTCCTCAGGCTGAGCTCGTTCCTCCTGTGAAGCCAAGTTTGTCCAGTTTCAAGAGATAAAGGAGTAAGGCTTATGATCTGTTCCTCCCTAAAGGAGTCCTCTCACAGGTGACGAGCGCGCTTCCTTTAAAAAAAAAAAAAAAAAACAGGAAATTGTCCCGATCCTGTTGAAGTGAAACGAGTCCTCTGACGGTGGCCGGCCTCTGTGTGAAAACTCGATGTCATAAAAGTTGCAGAATGACAGGAAGGCCAATCTGGACTGAAACTCTTTGTGAAACCTCCACGCCCATTCACTGAGACTAAATTCTGCCTTTTTTTTTTTTTTTTTACTCTTGTCCTCCCTCACGTCCACTCTGCTGCACACGTTCCTTTGATCTTCTGTTCTCAGCGAAGACTTCCTCTTTAACCTGTCAGTGATAAACCCTGAGGAGTGACAACCCTCTTTCATTATTTTTTGTTTTCCAAACCACATTCCAGAGAAGAAGGTAAAGGTGTGTCTGTACTTGCAACGCCCGAGGCTGCAGCGTACAGACGAACTGGTTTACATGTACAGAATATACAAAGTTTTTTTTTTTAGGTAAACGTCACAACACAATCACAGCAACTTAGTTCACCCCAACTTGTCCAGTTTGTGTTTTTCTTCTTTCTGACCCAGAGAAAAGAAACTCTCTTTGACTCAGACAAGTTGAAAACGTCTCTTTTACCACTGCTTCACTGTAAACACAAACTTTTAACCATATCTTTTACTTGATCGTAGCCAGACAAACTAGATTTTCTCACTTGATCACAATTAGGACAAGTCGTGAGACGTTTCTTCTCGCTGACATGGTTAAGAGACGTTCTTTTCCCCGTGGCTATTTTATGCTCTGAAGAGAAACTGTAGCGAGAACTTCCTACTGCATCAGACATCACGCAAAAACAGACATCACAACGACAGTAGGAGGGAGATCTGGTATTTCTGTTAACCGAGGACGCTTTTTTGAAAATCTGTCGCAGAGACTGCAGTGCAAGAACGTGTTTCTACGCTGCCCGGCCAAGGTGCACCCCATCTGGGACACCCCACCCTCAGAGAACCACCTGTGTCTCAAAGCCGTCTCACTGCATGAGTTCTTCAAGTGTCTCTGATTTATTTTCCTTGATTATCTTTATAAGTTTTGCTGCACCAGTTGTAAATATGTCCATATTTTCTAACAGCCTTGGACAGCGGCTCCTCAGCGGAGCAGAAATGAGAGAACTGCACTTCAGCAACTTGTCCACAAACACACATGCACCGTTCTGACCAATCACGCAACACTTGAAATACCTTTGCTGGGAAAAAAAGTTCTACCTGGAGACGATTATTGTCACGCAACTGCGTCAGTGAGAACAGATTTTTGTCGCGTCTTGCAGATTATAATTCAGCCTTTAGTGTCACCTGGGTTCATCTCTGCTAAAAAGATCTGAGGAACATGGGAATTCCTGTTGCCCCAGACTGGCTTTCTGTCCGACAGCAGCCTCGATTGAAACTTAAAATGACCCGTCCAGGTGACTCAGCTGTTGTCTGGTATAATAAATATTAATCCGTTGTGCTCACGAGAATCTGGTGATGAATTAAAGGAACGCCCTCCAAAGTGGGTTGATTGTTGATAATTATTAACTGTGTCCAGATCAAAAACAGATCTATGCTTCAGTTATGGCTCAGATACACATGTCGAATATTTAACTAAAGTTTTATAAGAAATATCTAATAAAATTAATTATATTGTATTTGTGCTTTTAAATAAGATATAAATCTACACAGACACCATGTAAATAATGACAAAACAAACTCGGACTGGTCTGTTTGTGGGTTTTTTAACAAGTTTTTTCTTGCACCTTTAGCTGTAACTAAGAAGGAAAGGTGTCCCAGAGGAGGATACGGTTTTAAAGTTCGGTGACCGACACCAACGTTCTCACGGAAACACGTTTCTACTAACACACAAAACACGTGAAGCTCTAAACTCCAAAGAAATTAAGAAGTTTCAGACATGACTCATGTAAACATCAACTTTAATTCTCACTATTTATTTATTTGCTATAGAAGTGCCCAAGTATATAATGTCAACAATGCCATGTTGTTGTTTATTGTATGTATTTTGGACGTTGTAAATATTTTATTTCTTTTTCACTTTTTGGTACTTTTATTTCGTACCCATATTGCATGCTTTAGTATTTCTTTTTTGTTTGTTTGTTGTTGTTTTGTTTGTTTTTAGCGAGTCAAATCAGTTCTCGTCCTGAACATTTCATTGCATAGTTGACCCTGTGTTAATCTGCACATGACAAATAACCTAACAAGTCTGTGTAGTAACTCTAGATAAAAAGCCCTAAAGTAGCATTATAACAAACAGTAACAATAAAAAAATAAATAAATAAAAAAGTGGATGTGTTTGTTTTCATTTATAAAAAATATTATTCAACAGCTGTTTTACAAACCATCTCACTTATCAGCAACAAACCCTTTGGGTTTTAGGAAGATTAAAAGTGAGTTTGATGGGGATTTTGAAGAAAAAGTAAGTATTGAAAACTGAAGCAATTAAACAAAAAGAAAGATTAACTATGGAACAACTTGGCGTCGGTCAAGAAGAAATTTTGACTATAGTAAAGAAAAGTTATGAAACAAAGATATTTACAAAAGGATTGGATCTATGTATTTTATCCTGTGTCCTTCGCTTGTTTTGCTTGTGTTGTACAGTTCAGCATTTTGGCTGGCCTTGTTGCTATTTAAGTGCTTTATAAATAAAGTGGCATGGTAAAGGTTATTTGTATTTTTATGGATCTGAATCAATGATTTACAAATAAACGACATCATAATCCAAGTAAAATAAAATCTAGTAAGTTTGTGGTTCGGTTATAATTTTCTACCAGTACTTTTATAATTTTCGTGGCACATGAAGTTCAAAGTTTGATGAAAATTTAAGCTTATTGATAAAAAAAAAAGAAAAAAAGTCTGCAGTGCTTCTTTAAGCTCCGCCTTCAACTCCCAATCCACCAATGAGAACTCGAGAAACAGCGAGCGCGGAAGTAAACCCGGAAATGCCACAAATATAAACAAAGCCGGAGAGAATGACACGTCGGCTGCGAACAAAAACACGTGGACACGAGCTTAAATGAATTACAGACTTCAGCGTCGTAACTTTTGTTAATGTTTAAATGAGTAGGAAGCAAAGAAATGGAGGAAAACGCGGGTTTGGTTTTAGCTACAGAGAAATATGGCAGCGCTCAGTCATGGAAGTACTTTGTGAAGGATGGAGGGATGGAGAGGAGGCGGGATGGGGGTGAAGGAGGATCAAGAGGCAACTCTGTGGTTGGATTTTTTAAAGTAAGGAGCGATTTAGTTTCTGACTGAGCTGACTTTTCTTACATTGTGTAAGAAGTTTTCATTTATTTCAGAGCGTTTTTCTGCCTCAAGGCTTTCCAGAGAGTGTCAGCGATGATTACCTGCAGTACCAGTTTTGGGACACTGTGCAGGTAGGAGACAGTAAGCCCACTGAGATGGTTCTGGTCAGGGTAAAGTGTCTATTTCTCCTCTTTGTGTTTGTGTCAGGCCTTCTCCAGCTCGCTGTCAGGGACTCTGGCCACTCAGGCTTCTTTAAAAGGTGTTGGTGTTGGAAACCAAGAGGCTACTGTCGCTGCAGCCACAGTTACCTGGCTGCTTCGAGGTAAAACTCTTCAGTAGTTCCAGCTCCAGCGTTCCCTGTCGATTATCAGTGTTGATTTTTATTCAAGTGGTTAAAAAGTGGTTAAATCAAACAGGGAAAAGCAACATGTACAATGAAATAGGCCCCAAAAACAAAATGAAACAAGGGAACATCAAAACAAAAAAAATGTTCTGTAGAAATCAAGCTGAGCTATAAATAAAAGCCAAAGTTAAAATATGAGATTTCAGATGTGATTTTTAAAAACTAAAGACCTGCATTGCCCAGTCCTGGTCCTCGAGGGCCACTATTCTGCATCTTTTAGATGTTTCTTTGCTTTGAACCTGATTTGAATTAATGATTGATTAACAGGCTTTTGCAGAATTTGAAGACTTGTTGAAAAGCAAAGAAACAACTAAAACATGTGGGACAGTGGCCCTTGAGGGCCAGGATTAGACAACACTGGTATAGACTGCAGTTTGGGGCAGGTTGGTCCAGAGTCCGTGGACCCGATCCCCTCTGAGCTGTAATTTAACCCTCAGCTGCACTGAGAACATCTGGGTGGAAGATCTCAGAGCTCTTTTAGGTTATAAAGGTTAAAAAGAAAAAAACTTCAGTTAAATAATTGGAAGCCAAACCGTTTCAAACTTTAAAGTTGAGTTAAAGAATCTTTATAGAAAACAATTGAGCACGCAGAGTAAATCTGCTAAAACTGGACCAACTGCAGGCGATGCTTCTTCCTTTCTGGGTCCGGGGGTGGGCGGGGGGGGGGGGGGGGGGGGGGGGGCCCATTCAAAGCCCAAATCTAGAGAACTGCAGCCCCAGACTATGAAGATGTGGACAAGGGTTTTGTTTTGGCATTGTAACGTAACTTATTGATTAAAACACTCATCATTAGGGTCTTAAAAAGCAGAGAATGCCTTTTCTTTTGAATAATCTACACCTATAGATAAAACAAGATAATTTTAACTTGAATTTTCTTAATTCTGTTGCTCTTATCCTGACAGTGGATGAACAACAAGGAGCAAGAGGGCCAAGGAAACTCATAGAGAAGGGAACAATTTCCAAAAACAGTCACTTCAGTCTCAAGTTTTTTTTTTTTGTGCAGACTTTTTTTGTTCAGAGCCAGACAACTCTGAGTTTCTCAGTAAAGAAACAGGGGGAACCAAAAGAGGCGTGGAGCAGAACTTTGCTGCAACCATTTTGCCTCTGGTACTGCCTCGCTTTGTGGGACAAAGACACATCAGGGGTGGTTTGGCTTCGACCCCCTCACTGCCTCGGCCCCTTCAGAAATCCCACTGAGGCGACCAGAAGACGTCTAAGTCCCAGCTTGAAGTGCTTTGTCAAAGACTCTGATTACTTTCAATTAAATCTGTCAATGGGGAAAAACATTATAGCCCATTTGTCTTTAGTGTCATGCAACAAATAAAAAACAACTAATTATCCTTTGAGCTGTTTAATAAATATCTGTTTGCAGATGGAACCGGCATGTTGGGAAGAATTCTCTTTGCCTGGAGAAAAGGGTGAGTTTGAGTCCTGCAGAGTTTTGTGGAACTTGAGTTTATTTTTTAAAGATAAATTAATTTTAAAGGTGACGTTCTCTGTGTTCTAGGAGCAAGCTGGACTCCGAAGCCAAAACGTGGAGGTTTGCATGAAACGCTGCCACGCTCAGACTCCTGCTGGTTTTGTGACTTATTTTCCACTTTCGTTTGTTTTTGATTCCTCACCAGACTTTTTGCCGACATTCTCAACGACGTGGCGATGTTCATGGAAATCTTGGCTCCACACTTTCCTGCCTGCTTCACTCTGATTGTGTGCACTGCAGGAATATTCAAGGTAAAACTAACTCCATTTACTCTCAGCTCACATGGTAATCAGCTGTTTTCGGAGCTAAACATGCAGGAGCTCTCAGTTAGTCTTAAAGTTAGCGACTTACTTTAACGTCAGGTTTATTTTGATCATTTGTTCACATCTAAATAAATGTTCTGGAGTTTTCTAAGTTGGAAAATACAAACTTCAAACTTGAAAAATAAGCTTAATGGAACGTTGCGTCAGAGATGCTGTTCCTCCCTGGAAAGTAAAATGAGAAAAAGTTCAAAAGTTTGGATCCTGTGTGTTTAATGACTTCACTAAAATTTGCTGACAAAACTGAAACTGGGTCGTTAAAGCTTCAAAAAGCAGAACACTAGCTAAAAGCCAAAAGCAGTATCATGCTAGCTAAATGTAGTAAACCTCTAGCTAAAAGCTAAAAATATCAAAAGGTTAGCTGCTGCTTCTTTTTCTTTCAAAGTCTCTTATCAGACGTCACCACAGCACGTTATCAGCCAACAGGTCAGTTTTTCACCAGCGCCCTGCTGGTTAACCGGGTCGTTGTGACCCCAGACCGATCCGGTGAAGCAGTCGTAGGTCCATGTTTGTTTACAATTTTTTACATACGTTGCTCTTCCTGTTGCAACTTTCACTTATTATCATCTGGACTCTGGACCAGCACTAGAACTACACAGGAAGTTCCCTGCCAAATTCTGGATTCAAAAGCCTTTCTAGAAACCAAACGTAGCAAAGCAGTTGTTAAAAGTAGCAAAAATCTCTAGCTAAAAGCCTAGTGGCTAAACAAACATATTTTTAAATAAGAGAGATAACACAAGTAACTTTGTTTTAGCTATCCTAACCTGAGATCGAGTTCCAGTGGCTAAAGGATAAATCGTGTTTTGTTCAGGCCTGTTACAATAAATCAATTAATCACATGATAAATGAAAATTATCGACCTCATTTTCATTTATCGGCTTTATCGTTTCTTCTGTCTCTCTCTCTACTGAAGACACTGGATGACAAAAGGCTTAACTCCGGTGGTCTTCACTGACTCCTACCTTGCTCTTTAAAATATGTTTTAACCGTCCAAAATCGTGTTGTTGGATCATTAAAAGCAACTAAGTTGAGAAGCTAAGCTACGAGCTAAGCTAACAGGCCGACCTTAGGGAAAAGCCCTCCGTCTTGTCAAAGCTCCAAAATTCACAGTTGAAACTCTTGCCTTAGTGTAAAAAGTTATTTTTCGCTGCAAAAACAAGCTGAGAACTTGTTTACAGATTTTTTTTTATTAAAGCTTTGTGTGAAAAACCCTGGGCTAAAGAGCTCAAACCACACCAAACGTCCGCCATTTTGAGAACTGAAAAAAGGAGACTGCCCATGTCACGTCAAGGGGCCTCCCATTTTTCGTAGAGGCTCACTGCTTGCTCCCTCACTATCCATCTTTCAGTTCAAACTGTCTTATACTGTCATCTGGTGGTCAAAAAAGGTACTACACGCAAAACAAATTGTTTCTTTTAAATTTGACAATAATTACTAATTATTATCAAATTGCAAACAATATTATCGTTTATCGCAATGATTTCTGAGACAATTAATCGCCCAGCAAAATTTTGTTATTGTGACAGACCTAGTCTTGTTGTTTATAAAGCTGAGCACAGCAGGTATAGAATGATTTGTAGAGCTGCAGTATCTTGTCAAAAAAAAAAAAAAAAAAAGGGCTAAAACTAGCACCTCTGCTGGAGCCAGCTTGGATTGATGTGGTCACATGTTGAGTCCCGGTTCTGAAAAACCCAAGTGTCTGATTTAAAATAGAGACAAGAGCTCAGGTTTAGCATCATGGAAGGAAAAGTGAACTTCTGCTCTGATCTGTTTGTGCTCGTTCTCTTTAGTCAGTCGTTGGTGTGGCCGGCGGCGCCACCAGAGCCGCTCTGACGGTCCATCAGGCTCGCAGGGACAACATGGCCGACATCTCTGCCAAAGACGGGAGTCAGGTATAACAACCACCTGCACGCTGTAAAATTAAACTGTGAAATTAGAGATTTTAGTGCCGTGGGCATTTATCAGCTTCCACTTTGTCTACTGAGACGTCTGATGATCCAGATTTCTAATGTTTGTTTGGTTTTCTGCAGGAGACTTTGGTGAACCTGGCTGGACTTGTGGTCAGCTTGATGCTCATTCCTCTCATCACTGATAATCCCGTGTAGGTTCTGTGAACAACCCGAACCGTCAACAAGTTTCGCTCTGCTGTGTTTAAGTAGCGTTTCCCTCCCCTCAGACTGACGCTCAGCCTCTTCTTCCTGTTCACCGTCCTTCATCTGTTCGCCAACTACAAAGCTGTGCGCTCGGTCGTCATGGAAACCTTCAACGAAGCGCGGCTCTCGATAGTTCTGCGGCAGTACCTGAAGGACAAACGGATCCTGAGCCCGCTGGAGGCTAATCGGAGAGAACCGGTTCTCCTGCGTACGTGGAGCTTCTTTTTTTTTTTTTTTTTCTTTAATCTTAAACGGCATGAACAAAACCTCTGATGTTCAATCTGTTTACGTTATTGAAATGTTTTCAGAGTTTAGAACAGCGGCTCCAATCAAACTGGGAGTGAGGCTGCAGGATGTGGTACAGAGGTAATTACATTTATGCTTTACACGTTTAATAGCTCCGTTTTGAGTCTCGCTGCTTGTTCTGCAGCTCTGAAGAACTGAGTTTGGCTTTGAAGGAGAACAGCCTGCCCTTCCTGGTGGGAGTCACAAACGGTATCACACTTTGGTCCATAAAACAGCTGTTTGATTGAAACACATTGAACTTGGCTTCATTTTAAACCTTGTTATCTCTCTGGCAGGCTGTGTTTATGTGTGTTTGGGACCAGAAGCATCAGTTTGTGATAAAATCAGAGCAACGTGCCAGGCCGTGTGGCTCAGCGACAAGCTGAGCTGTCCAACATCCAGAAACCCTCCGTGCGCTGCAGCGGAGCAGCAAAGTGAGTCATTTTTTATTTTGTGAATGCCGAGTCAGCATTTACATCGTTTATTATTTTTCTGTATGATCCTGCATTGTTCTATTTTAGTCATTAATGAATTAAAATCTTCAGCTCATTCAGAGATGGGTGATGTAGCTTTTGTTTTGTGTAGCATTTATACTTTTTAAAATATTGACCTTTATTTAGAAATATTTTCTTCATAGAAATACAAACATTGTTCTCTTAGAAATCTGCCTCAGCTACTTGTTCTGGGTTCGTCTGCTGCTACTTTTAGCTTGCTATAATAGCTAAAGTAATAGCCATGAGTTTAGTTTTATGCTACTTTTAGCTTTTAACTTGCCTTTTGCTATTTTTAGGCTTTAGGTATTTTGTTTCTTTAGCATTTAGCTAGTTTATTGTTACTTTTGATACCTTTGACATCTTTTTGGTAATTTAGCTACTCTTTTGCTATAATTAGCTTCAATTTTTCTACTTTTAGTTTTTTAATTAGGTTTTTGTTTCCTGTAACTTGTGTTTAGCTATTTTTGGCTTTTAGGTATGCTTCTGTTAGTTTAGCATGTTGCTAGTCTTCTACTACATTCAGCAGCTATTCTGCTACTTTTATCTTTTATCTAACCTTTTAGCTTTTATGGCTACTTTTATTTATTATTTTTTACATAATTTGTAATTAAGCTTTTGTTGTTTTAATTTGTCCTTTGGTGCTTTTAGCTATATTTTCCTTACTTTAGCTTTTAGTTAACCTTCTGGTAATTTGAGCTTTTAGCTATCCTTTTATTACTTTAGCATTTAGCTAGCCTTTTGGTACTTGTTGCTACACTTTGTCTACTTTTAATTTTAGCTAGGTTTTTGCTGCTTTAAGCTATTGTTTTGCTACTTATGTTTGTCTGTTTTCTTTCTTTTATTTTAGCTAGTGTTCTTTTAGCTTTAACAGCTTAATTTCAGCTTCTTCAGGAAATTTCAGCAGTTTTTCAGCTCGCAGCCTTCACATTAACTCGTCACAGTTTCTCTAATTTGTATAAAATATTGTTTAAATGTTTCATTAAAGTCACATTTATCTTTTTTTAAAAACAAATTTAAGGTTTCTGGGAAATTGTGTTTGAGAGTCACAAGGTGATGGAGGCAAATTTCAAGCCATTTCTGAAAGGTGACCTCACTCAAACTAGTTTAAATTTACATATGCTGTAATTAAATATGTTCAGTTTTTTATCGTTGAGTGATTTGTGATGGTTTTTACTCTTTAGGCGTCGAAGCTGCAGGATGGGACGTAAAGCGAACTTTGCTGGACTGGGATGAGTGGAGAGTCGAGTGGAAAACAAAAAGGAGCTGAGCTGCTTCAACACTTTTTTAATTTGTTCCTAAAATAACCATTTTTACATGTTTGATCTAACTAATGCCTTTGGTTCAGACTTGGGAAATTAAAATATATTTGTCCAAGTGTTAATTTGTTTGTGCTTTTTTTTAAACAAACAAATAAATAAATTGAATCATGAATGTACAATTATGGCAACTAATAAAATAATGTATGTTCCTCATAAAACTTTCACTGTAAACATAAATTACGATTAGGAAACAACTTCCGGGTGTTAAAATGAAAATGGTTGTCAAAATAAAATGTTTCTTTCTGTTTATATAGAGACTTCATTAATAATTGAACTGACGTATGTAATTTGTATGTAAATTTAACAAGATAAGAATTCAAATACTGTATAGCAGACTAAAACGTAAATTTTGACATTTTTCCGTCATGAGTTTCGCCATAATCGGCGTGTCGCTTTTATTGTGAAAAATCTCACCCGGATGTGAAAGCGACCTTGTGTAGCGGTGTTAGCGTTAGCGCAAGATTTTTGTTTGCTCGTAGTTTGATTAAAAATAAATAAATGGGAAGATATAAGTGTGCCTATAATTGCGAGAACTCAAGCGATTCAGATGTTAAATTCTTCAAGTAAGTCCTCAGTTAAAATATTTAAAAATTAGTTACTCATAAATAAACTGGTAAGGCTGGCAGATTATTATCTTGATGTTTGGTAACTCTTCAGGGTTCCGATTTCTGCATCAGAAAATGACAAATACTGTAAATGTAGAATAATTGCTGTAAATTACAACACAGCATCGTGAAAAAGCCTTTGTTTATTAAATGTTTTGCTTCAATGGATTAAAAAAACACGTTCTGGTGAATTTTTAAAGGCACTGATCCAGAGTTTGTTTGTTTTCTGAAAGTTTAAAATCAGGCATAAAACAACAAATAACTAATTTAATTAGAAACCTTTTGACACTTTGTATAAATAAATAAATAGAATACTGTATCAATTTTCCACCGCTTAGCTCTTAGCTGTAGTCGGAGACAACAGGTCCAGGAGAGAAACACAGACCTCCCTGTCCAGCTCCTCCTGAGGTGGTCCCAAGGCAGAG
The DNA here is from genome assembly GCA_031762435.1 of Hypsolebias longignatus. NCBI lineage: Eukaryota > Metazoa > Chordata > Actinopteri > Cyprinodontiformes > Rivulidae > Hypsolebias > Hypsolebias longignatus. The sequence goes on along the minus strand of JARVGV010000412.1, from coordinate 27,747,472 downwards.
GGTCCAGCGTAGGGGTGCTAATCTCTCAGTGTCTGGAGAATCGATTCGATTCCGATTTTTGGTGTCACGATTCGATTCAAAATCGATTTTTCGATT
>JARVGV010000412.1:27699608-27710356 GCA_031762435.1 Hypsolebias longignatus | reverse complement strand
TTGGATGAGGGGCGACACGTTTCTTTTTAACAAAAAAACGAAGTCCAGATGACATGATTCAACCTTTTTTGTTGTTACTAATCAGCTGTTTTTTGTTTTTTTGTTGTTGTTGTTGTTTTTTGCCAGTCTCTACTTTTTTCTGATAATTTTCACGTTTTTGTGCCCATTTCTGCTTCTTTAAGCCTAAATGGGCACAAATGTGCTCTCCACTTCCTTCTGGTAATTTAAGCTTTCTGCCTTTTCAGCTACTTTTCACCTATTTTTGCTAATTTTATTTTTTATAGCTAATTTACAAATTTTGTGCTCATTTAAACCAAATTCAGCAAATGTGTTCTTTCCACTTTCTTCTGCTAACTTAGGCTTGTTCTTCCATTTCAGCATGCTTTTAGCTAATTTCAGCTGTTTTTCAGCAAGTTATTCAGCAGTTAGCATTCACACTGCATTTTTGCAGGAAATGCAGTTTGTTTTGGTTTGGAAGGTAAAGACGCACTGACCTCCTCCCTCGTGGCTCGCTTCTGACGCAGCTGCAAGCAGCCGACGAGCAGCCAAAGCAGCTGGAGACATCTACAGGACAAGATTAAAGAGCTTTAAAATGCCCCAGCTGAATAATCAGAGCTCATGGGTCCACAGGAATGTGAAACCTTTCAAATGAGCCAATATTTCAAAAACAACAAATCAAAGCAAATATTTCTGATTAGGTATCTGTTTTACAAATAACCATCAGCTAAAGGAAGGCCTGCTGAGCAGAAAGAAGCCTCTAAGTTTGTAAAAAATAAAAACCTCACCTTTCCAGGTGCTTGGTGTCTTTGTTGTCCTAGTAGTTTTGCTTCTGTCTTCTTGTTTTGTCCTTCAGTCCGTCCTGAGCTGAACTGAGACAAACTCCTCCTCTTGAAGTCCGTCACGGGCCAAGAAAGGTTATATTTGGAAAGGGGCAGTTGACACGTGACACCTGGGACGAGGAAGGCAGGACCAGGTCGAACAAAAACTAAACTCCCATTAATGCTGGAGGCTTGTTTTTATGCAAACAGTTCTGGTTGGAGCTGAACAGCAGTGGGGCGGGACGGTCATTGAGCTGTTTACTGACCGTGGTTCAGCTGTGGGTCAAAGGTCAAACACAGTGTCCAGCTTTGCTCCTCCTTAAACCGAAGGACATTTGAGTTTATATAAATCTAGTTTAAATGGCCACAAATAATAATTATTATTGGTGAATATACCGTCCTGTTACAGTAGAATAAATTAATTCAACCTTTATTCAGGCAGGTTAACCTCATTGAGCCTCGAGGACTCATTTAGAGAGACCTGGCTACAAACAAAGAATGATGACAACAGCAACAATAGATTTTCCATGGACAATCAACAATAGACTCATAAGAGAGAAATACAGATTTTTATTTTTTTAACAAGTTAAAACAAAGACGTCAAAGTAGCAAAACAGACAGATTATAAGGCGATAAAGAAAATTAATAACAGGAACATGACTGCATTGGTTTTTGCCAGGATTCAAACCGATTCTTAAAGCCATTTAGAGAAGTCAAGGTCGAGCGCTATATAAATAATAAATATGTTGAACAAAATGTCAACACAAAATCATTTTATATTTAATGTGGAAAATTTAAAGATAAACTCACAAGCAACCTCCTGCAAACATGATGATGCACATTAAAAAAGATAAAATGAAGTAAAAAAAAAAGGCAAAATTAATCATGAGTGCTGAAGTAGCTGAAACTTAAGCTAACATTAGCAAAATGCTAGCTAAAAACAAATGTTAAGTAACGTTGGCTAAAAAAAAGTAGCAAAAGTTTAACTCAAAGTAACTAGTAGCAAAATTCCAAAATATTAAACTAGAATAAAACTATTCTAGCTTAAAATAGCAAAATGCTAGCTATAGGCCTATTTAGCATTTGCTAAACACAAAAAAGTAACAAATCCTAGCTAAAATAGCAAAACATTAGCTTAAAGTATCAATAGGCTAGCAGCATAAAAGAACCAAATGCTAACTAAAAGCAGCAAAAGGTTAGCTAAAAATAAAGGATGGTTAAAAATAGCAAAAAGTTGCAAAAGTCTAGCTAAAAACCAAATGTACTAAAATGCTAGCTAAAAGTAGCAAAATGGTAGCTACAGATTAAAGTAAAAACTATTAGCTAAGTGTAGCTAAAGGTTAGCAGAAAGTTAAAAGTAGCAAAGCCTCAGCTAAAACTATCAAAAGGCTAACATAAAGTAGCAAAGTGTTTGCTAAAAGCAGCAATATGGTAGCTAAAAGTAGTTCAGTTTCAGTTCAGTAACATTATTTGTCTGAGGAAGCAGCAGATTGAGTCTTCATTTTGTCGCAGTCTCACATCCAGAGCAAGCACAAAGGAGACAGTGGAAAGGAAAAACTCCCTTTTAACAGGAAGAAACATCCAGCAGAACCAGGCTCAGGATGCGCGGCCATCTGCTTCGACCAGCTGGGTTTGAGAGGACAGGATGGAAAAACGAACACAGAATGGCAGGTCCAAGTGAACTTTCTATAGAAGGAAAGACACAATAAAACACTTGTTAAGATAGAAATGACTACAAATACTAACTATTCATTTGATGAAATGAGGTTAATTTCTCCTCCAGCAGTCTAAGCCTATAGCAGCATAAGATAAGGAATAGGTCAGGAAAGCCAACCCTAACTATAGGATTTATCAAAAAGTAGACTTACAGTAAGTCCAGTCTTAAAACTGGACAATGTGTCAGCTTCACAGACAGAAACTGGAAGTTGGTTCCACAAGAGAGGAGCCTGAGAACTGAAAGCTCTTCCTCCCGTTCTGCCTCTGGAAACTCCAGGAACCACAAGTAAACCTGCAGTCTGAGAGCAAAGTGCTCTGTTTGGAAAATATGGCACCATAAGATCTCAACTATAAGATGGAGCTAGGTTGTTGAGAGCTTTGTAGGGTTAGAAGTTAGATTTTGAATTCATTTCTGGATTTGACAGGGAGCCACTGGAGAGAAGCTAAAACTGGAGAGATATGATCTCTCCCACTAACTCCAGTTAAGACTCTGGCAGCAGCAGTTTGGATGAAAGTGCTGTTAAATATAGCAAATATTTAGCTTAAGGCTAAATGTAGTAAAATGTTTAGTAAAAACTAAAACGAGTGAAAGGCTGGTTAAAGCTAAAAATAACAAAATGATAGCTTAAAAGTAAAAATGGCACAATTTGATAGTTTCCCAAAGCTAAAAACAGATTGAGTTTGTTAAAGACAAACAAACAAACTCCATAAGTTGTTTCCACATTTAAAAAAAAAATACTTTCTGATGGTCAACCAAAGATCTGAAGAAACTAGATACCTCCAAAGTGTTTGTAAATGTGAGAAGAATCGTGCAAATCATGCACCGGTCACTGAGCAGCCTTGATGCATGAGCACACTCTGCATCAGACCCTGGACCAGACCATGGTCTAGACCCTGGCCAGAGCTGGAGAACAGGATCTGGATGAACTGGTTTTTTTTAAAGGAACAATGGCAGACTGTCCACCAGGTGGAGGAATGCTGTAATGAATGAGTGCCCAGTTTAGTTTTACCCTCCTGCATTTGTGTTTATTACTTTACTGTGTGGACTTAAAGGATCGTGTCAGATTTGTCAGCGCGTAGTTTGGGTGTAAAAATCTTTAAATCTTTCAAATTAAAGCACAAAGTTTTCCAGAGTTTGAAGGTTTTTCTGTGCCTCAGATCTTTTCTCTCCCACTGAGAGTCGGTTTTAAAAATTCGCAGAGGTTTTTGTCATTTCTGTCTGGACGGCGTCAGGCAGAAGTACAAACAGCGGCAGAGCCAGCAGTGATGTCAGCCGTCTGAGCCATGAATCGTCGTCTCAGTCCGAACAAACTCTGACAAACGGGTTCTGTCAGTCCGGTTATTTGGGGCCTGCCATAAGAAAGGGGACAGGAATCTTCATGCACTGCAGTGCTTCCAACATTTTTCTATCACAGCCCCCATTTTTATCACCTCTAAACTGACTTTTAAACTTTATTATGTTTTACTTTATCAGTCAACTTTATTGCTCTCCAAACGGACGATTGCTCGCGGACCAATTACAGTTACCATTTGCCAAAAAAACGAGCCCCGTAGGAATGAGTGGACAATGCTTCAAATCCTGTCACACCTGAGCTTGTTTTAAAATATCTCATGATTGACCTATATCACTACAACCACTTGAAAGAAAATCATAAAACATTCACAAAATACCGCAGCTTTTGATACGTGGACCACAGTATCCTTATATCGAGGTTAGAATACTGGGTTGGGATAACTGGTGCCGCATTAAATTGGTTTCGTTCATATCTGAACGACAGAAGTTTTTGTGTTAATGTTGCTATATCTCATTCAGTGCCTCTTTCCTGCGAGGTCCCACAAGGCTTGATTCTTGGACCCCTTCTGTTTTCATTGTATCTGCTCCCCTTGGGGTCTATCCTGAGGAAACATGGTCTTTCGTTTCATTGCTATGCTGTTGATTGTCAGATTTATCTGCCCTTAAAATCCAATAGTTCAATTCAATTCATCCTCTGTTAAAATGTCTTGATGACATTAAGGCGTGGATGGCTTCAGACTTTATGTTTCAACAATCAGAAAACTGAAGTCACTGTGTTTAGTCCTAGCTCTACTGCTGTCTCTGTTCCTGTAAACCTGGACACACCTGAGCCTTATCTTTGGTACAAATCTTGAGATGGTTTTAGACTCTGACTTTAAGTTTAATCAACAGAAAACTCTATTCTACAAAAAAGCTTCTTCCAGTTACGGCAGATAGTTAAGCTCGAGTCCGTGCTGACCAGATCTGACCTTTGAAAATTAGTTTGTGCAGGTCCATAGTTCATCACAACCTGGATAGACTACTGTAACATGCTTTTAAGTTGGGGTCGGTCAGGTGTCTTGCCCAAACTGCTGCAGCTCAACTTTTAACAAGAACTTGTAGGTTTAAGCATATTTCACCAGTTTTTTTGTCCCTTCACTGGCTCCCTGTACGTGTCAGAATTGATTTTACAATCCTCCCGTGGACCTTTAAGTGCATTAATGTCCTTGCACCCTCATATCTCTCTGACCTATTTCAATCTTATGTTCCTTATCGGGTGCTGAGAACATCTGACCAGTTGCTTTTGGTTGTACCTAAAACCAGGCTGAAGCTCAGAGGAGATCGGGCTTTTTCAGTCATGGGCCCTAAACTCTGGAACAATCCGCCCCTCAACATTAGACAGGTCACTTCACTTCCTGCATTTAAATCTCTCCTAAAAACACCTGTTTTCACTGACGTTTAACACCATGTGATTTAATTTAGTGTTTCATTGTTTCTCATTATTTTTGTGTTTTTATTTTTGATGATTTTAGTACTTTAGTAACAGCTGCAGTTTAAAATGTGCTTTATAAATAAATTTGACTTTGACTTGACAAAATGACAGTTGTTTTACGATTAGCATTTAAGTCCACCTGATTCAAAATGGCTACCAAATTTAACCTGGAAAACACGAAGTATACCAAATTCAGTCACTTCTAGTGACACTGGGATAAAAAAATGTGTTTGAAAGGAGTCGATGATCCTCAAAGCTGATGATGGCTGTTATAAGAATTTTCTTTTTTCATTATTTTCTTTAATTGTCTTAAACTATTTGTGAATACGTCTGTTAGCAAAATATCTCTCCAACTACTGAACTGTTTGCTGCCCTAGAGAATACAGAAATTGTTGCACAGTGTAAAACTTGATAGGGTGGAAGCCAAAAGCAATTACCAACCCGTGCTGAGTGTTAATCAAAAATTCAAGATGGCGGCCACAACTAATACTCTTTGTGTCGTCTTTGGACGTACGGAGCTAAATTTTGGTGTAGTGGTAGCAGAAAACACTCAAATGACCCAAGTGGAGTTGATTGAAGATGATGAAGACTAAATCACAGTCTTTGTAGGATCGACAGAACAAATCAACAGGTTCTGTGTTCGAACTGAAGGAGCAGCGGTTCCACCAACACGGTTTGAAGCTGCGTCACAGACTCAACACAAAAACACGTGCAAAAGACAGACGCACAGAGGGATGTGTAAACACCCTCCATGGTATCCCTTCACGCCCACACAGTCTGTCAGAGTGCGGTGCCAGCAGGAAGACAACTGTTGGTTGTCCGCTGCGCAGTAAGTGTGATGTTGGACTGAGGTGAAGAAGACTCTGTCCACTGGAGACGTCCTGTTTTCTCTCCCACATGAAGCCGAGGCTCTTTTGATTCGAGTGGCTCGCGTCGGAGCTGTTTGTCCAGTTTGTTTTCTCCATGACGACCACGTCTCTGTGTGTTACGCCGACACTCAAGACATTTGAAGCAGAATCCAAACCAGACGGAGAAACATTCAAATGACGAGTTTTAAATCCTAACTTGCAAGTTGAATTTAAAACACAACTTGTATAAAGCTCTCAACAACTAAGCTCCAGCTTACATTAAAGATCTTATACAGTAGTTTAATATTTTCCACAGTACTTCACTTTCAGTCTGCAGGTTTACGTGTGGTTCCTAAGTTTCTGAAGAAGTTCTAAAAGTAGAATGGGAGGCAGAGCTTTCAGTTGTCAGACTCCTCTCTCGTGGAACCAACTTCTAAATTCTGTCCTTGACACTGACGTCATGTCGACTTTTCCACTAGGATTAAAACTTTCCTTTTTGATAAATCCTACAGTTAGGGTTTCCTGAGCTATCCTTTAGTTCTGTTGCTATAAGCTTGGACTGCAGGAGGACAAAATGACCACATTCATTTACTTCAATTCAATTATTGCTGTCTTTTAAGTTTTCATTCAACGTTTATTTAAACAGGTTAATCCCAGTGAGCCTCGGGGACTCATTTACAAGAGAGACCTGAAGTTGTGTTCATCTTCTCATTGAAACTACACCTGGACCGTAGAAACCACGCTGGACCATTAAAAAAAAAAAAAAAAACTACATCTGTATCATAGAAACCACTCCTGGAACACAGAAACTACACCTGGGCAATATAAATCAATCCAGCGTCATATGAACTACACCCAGACCATATAAATGGCACCTGGACAATAGAAACTACACATGGACCATAGGAACTACACATGGACCATAGGAACTACACATGGACCATAGGAACTACACATGGACCGTTGGAACTACACATGGACCATAGGAACTACACCTGGACCGTAGGAACTAATGGTAAATGGAGCTTACTTATATAGCGCTTTCCAGCCCCCATGAGAGGCCCCAAAGCGCTTCACAGTACAGCCACATCCACCCATTCATACAGACATTCATACACCAGTAGCGGTGGACTGCCATGCAAGGCGCCAGCCAGTCCTACCGGGAGCAACTCGGGGTTAGGTGTCTTGCCCAAGGACACAACGAGGTATGCAGGTATGGTAGTGACCGGGGATCGAACCCGGGACCTTCCGGTCCTGAGCCAGCTGCCCTGCCTCTACACCATCTCGGCCCCACTACACATGGACCGTAGGAACTACACATGGACCATAATATATATGGACCACCACAGGAACTACAAATGGACCACGGAAAATACACATGGACCATAGGAAATACACATGGACCGTAGGAACTACACATGGACCGTAGGAACTACACATGGACCGTAGGAACTACACATGGACCATAGGAACTACACATGGGCCGTAGGAACTACACATGGACCATAGGAACTACACATGACCATAATATATATGGACCACAGGAACTACAAATGGACCACGGACAATACACATGAACCATAGGAACTACACATGGACCGTAGGAACGACACATGGACCATAGGAACTACACCTGGACCATAGGAACTACACATGGACCGTAGGAACTACACATGGACCGTAGGAACTACACATGGACCGTAGGAACTACACTTGGACCATAGGAACTACATTTGGTCCATAAGAACTACACATGGACCATAGAAACTACACATGGGCCATAGGAACTACACATGGTCCATAGGAACTACACCTGGTCAATGAGCACCTGGACCAGCCGTTGTGTTATTGTTTGTGCCTCTTCCTCGTTCTCTTAAACCCCAGCTTGTTAGGGCAGACGGCCGCCTGTCCTGTTCTGGATCTGGTTCTGGTTCTGCTGGAGGTTTTTTCTCCTGGTGAAAGGATCAGGTCAGGGTGTTGGTTGTAATGAAACGATTTGACACAATCTACTAGCTTCCTCAGATACATAATGTTTTATATTGAGAACTGAATCGACTGGAACTGGATTTGAATCTGGATCTGAACAGGATTTACAATCTGGAAGCACAGAAACGAAAATTTAACTGAAAAGTCATTTGCAAAAAGTTTAAAGTGAATATTTTTTAAACATATTTATTGTTTGTTTTTTTTTTGTTTTTTTTGTGACTAAATATTTTGAACTGTGTAAATAGAAAAGTTATTTTTCTTGTTCTGACACTGAGCAGATCATTTCAAATGGCTCCATGCAATTATTTCTGTCTTATAAATGACACCAGCTAAAATCTGATGGTTTTGAATGTAAATTAAATAATTTTATTAAAACGGAGTCTGATGTGGACTAAGTGTGAAGCCGTGGTTCCCAAAGCTGGGGTCCAGAAGATTTATGGAATATGAATTAAATTTAAACTTTAAAGGGCTAATAGCATATTTAGCTTTAACTGTATACTTCAGCAACCGTCAGGACCATGAGTGTCTGCAACTTTTATTTTGAAGGTGGACAGCAGAGTCGTTTGGGACCCTCAGGTCTACAGAAGTCTTTGGGGAACCTGGCTGCAGGTCCTTGAACCGCCCTTCAGTAACATCCTGACTGCAGGCCGTGTCGAGTGGAAACTTCCAAACGCCGTCTGCAACACGAGCGAATCCCGTGCACACACAGCAAGTGCCTATCATCTCCTGCATGTTTATTCACAGTCTGGCACAGAAAGAGTGCACCTAAGTGCACCTCCCAAGATTCACAGTGTTCACTTGTTCAAGACGTATTTTTATTTCCAGCTCGTGGAAACGTTCAGCGCCACTGTTGGCTTTGTGAGTCCAAAGTGATGTCGTGCAAAACACGCTTCTCCTTTCGTGATTTAGTTTGGTTTTAAAGCGTGTTTCTCTACAAAGCGTCACCTCCGGGGGACAGACGCTTTTCTGTTGGGTTGTTTCGACAACAAAATGTGCAGTTGGGTTGAAGTATTACAGATTTAGAGCTGCACCTTTCAGCTGAAACACCTGCCTCAAACCAGTCACTCAGTAGCTCTCTGCTTTTTTCCTTAGACGTCACGCTACGTGAAGCCGAACCCAAATACTGGGCCCCCTGGAGGTGGTCCACGGTGCTCTTCAAGCTGGATGGAGAGGAGCGTTAAACCTCAGATAAACTTTGCCGTTCGAGCCCCAAAAGCTAAGAAAACCAACCTCACCACAGCTGAAGTTGAGTAAACTGGTCATTTTACTGGATTAAAGTGGTTAGGTAACACATTTATTTAAGCTCAGAAATTCTTGTAAAGAAGAAGGCTCAGAGTGGCTTTAGTCACCACAAACACGTGTTTTTTGACTAGGTCTCAGAAAAATGGCAGGCCTGTTTTTTAACCAACGTAGCTAACAAACTGAAGCTAAGCTAACAAAAGTACAATTTTGCTAAACAAACTATGCTAACAAACACGCGTGTTTACTAACAAAGCCAAGTTAACAAGCACGTTTGTTCATAAAACCATGCTAACCATGCAAAAAAAAAAAAAAGCACAGTGATGCCACTTTGATATGTGTGCTGCTGATTATCCATGCTGCTGATCTCATGCTGCTGATTACTTCGTGCTGCTGTATTCATTCTCACTCACCTGCTCAAACAGACTCGTTCGTGCTGCTGTTGTTTCTTGTAGCGTTTCCATTTATTGTATTCTTAAGTTTATCGTATTACTTTGTTTACATCTTAGGTCCTTATTACTGTTTCTTAAAAAAATTATATTCTTCCTGTTGCTGGATGTAACTGGGACCCTGTGTACACAATTTCGTTCCACCTCATGTGATGCGAATGACAATAAAGAACCTTGAATCCTAACAAAATACACTTTTGCTAACAACCCTTGTCTAACAGAATAAAAACTACAATAACAAAAGCACACTGTGCTACCAAACCTGTGCTAAAACACATTTACTAACAACTTTGTTGGCAAATACTCCTTTTTGATCACAAATCCACATTTCCAAAAAGCATTTTTGTTCACAGTCATATTATCATTTTGCTAACAGGTTATGCTAACAAAGAAGCCTCGATGACATTCTGTTGTTGCATTTTCCACATTGCAAAGGGGCAAAAAGTAAAGAAGAACCCTTCAACTCTACTCGGGTCTACACGGTCTCTGTGGTTTTCGTCCCAAACTTCCACGGCGTTATTTTCTATCCGAGGCAAACATCACAGCAACAGGTTAAATAAGCGAAATAAAGTCACAAAACGCTCGCCATCCTTTGCCACGCGTTCCAAAAACGCCCCTTCTGAGTCGACGCCATCTTCCCTCCGCTGGTTGGAGCCTGTAAGTTGAGTCCACTTGGTCGAGCTCCATCTGAGCTCTGAATCCTCACATCCGCACCTTCTCATAGGACCACGGTGTTGGTTTACATGTTGCCATTTTAATAGAGTTTTTTTAAGTAAACACAAACAAATGCATGACTGAGTCAGAGTCAGAGGAACTTTATTGACATTACACAAGTGACCTTGTGAACGTGAATATGTACATGCAGTCAACCGGAAGGACGGAATACGTGCATGAAGCTGCAGCTGAGTGTCAGCGCGGCCCTTATCT
>JARVGV010000412.1:27670471-27681291 GCA_031762435.1 Hypsolebias longignatus | reverse complement strand
GTGTGTGTGTGTGTGTGTGTGTGTGTGTGTGTGTGTGTGTGTGTGTGTGTGTGTGTGTGTGTGTGTGCGCGCGCGTGTGTGTGCGCGCGTGTGTGTGCGTGTGCGTGCGCGTGATATCCCCAGGTCTTGTTCCACAGCAGCAGTTACACACACACGGAGGGGACCCACGACTAACAGCTAGTGAAGCATCCAGAGCTCCTGGCAGGATGTTAGACCTGAAGAACTTTCAGCAGCGTCAGCAGGCTCTGCCTTAGCGGGCCACAGAACGCAACAAACCAAGTGACGCTCTGGATCTGGACTCAGGCTGTCTCGGGGACCGCTTTGCTGAATAATTGAACGCACCAACTGGTGAGGAGCAAAACATGAGGAGGGCAGCTCTGATGGTTTGGATGAGCCTTCTGGTGCAAGGTCAGCTCTCTGCATGAGGGACCAGGTTTTAACCTGGTTTCTAAATCTAACTAATCATCTGTCTGTCTGGTAACTCCCTTTGTATTGTTCTAGAAGTAAGACAAAAAAGACCTGCGTAACTTCCCTCCTATATCTGTGTTGCCCCCTCCTGTTCCCAGTGTCCCACTGTGCTCAGGGTCATTATGCCCACAAGCTCCTGAATGACCTGATGGAGAACTACTCCAATGCTCTGAGACCTGTAGAGGACACGGACAAAGCCATCAATGTCTCGCTGCAGATCACACTGTCACAGATCAAAGACATGGTGAGTAGAGACGACGTTAGGAGGTACAAATGACCACCATTGAAATGAAAACTGCAACTTTACCACTGGATTACAAAAACCTGCCAAGTCTTGACCATGCACAGAAAACAGTTTAGGAAAACTGCACTTTGATATTATTTGTGCAAGACTTGGATAAGTTCACCAGGTCTAATGTCTAACTGCACTGAGTTGCAGCCGTAGGATTGTCTGATCAGTAGAGGCATTAACAAACGTAATAAAAAGGCTGGTGAATGTATGTCTGGATTCTTTGGTTACCTCGAGCCAGCTCATGGCCTGGACTGTAATAATCAGGACGCTGATTTGATTCATTGTGCTTCCTGCTTTATAGTTGCAAACAAAGAGACGGCACTCTGGATATTTTCCTAATTCATCATATTGTATGTCCTCCCTTCCTTACCCCGGTGGTCAACTTATCTGGGCCGAGATGGTGTAGAGGCAGGGCAGCCGGCTCAGGACCGGGTTCGATCCCCGGTCACTTCATACCTCGTTGTGTCCCTGGGCAAGACACTTAACCCCGAGTTGCTCCCGATAGGACTGGCTGGCGCCTTGCATGGCAGCCACCGCTACCGGTGTATGAATGTGTGTATGAATGGGTGGATGGCTGGTACTGTGAAGCGCTTTGGGGCTGGAAAGCGCTATATAAGTAAGCTCCATTTACCATTTTTACCATAAAAACCTGTAGTATCAAGGTAGAACACATGCTAGCTAAAAAAATAATTTCTTCTCTTTGATAATACTTTTGAAATGTTTTTATATTCTTAATGCAGGACTGGATTCAACTGGTGGCAAATATGGTGAGTTAAACGAGTGAATCAAACTATGCTGTGAACGCAGGTTGGAAGTTAAGAAAAGACGCGAGTCTTTGTTTTTCTTGCAGGAGCCGGCGCTGCACAGGTGCCTTATGGGAACGCGCCTGTGATTCCTGCAGGACTGGAAGGTAGGAGCTGCAAAAGCATACAGCATCATAATCTGAGTGAAACAGGCCTGTGTGTGCATTAAAACAACCAACATGACCACAACGGTAAATTATCTGTTAGATGAGGTTATTTCAAAGCAGCTTGTAAACTGACATGTTGCCGTGTCAGGTGGACGCAGTTGCACCATGTGAGACAAAAAGGCTGCCCCTCCTCGTTGTTGTGAAATCCTGTCAGTTCGTCACAACCTCACGGCTCTCGGAGTCATTCGGTGTCAGCGCTGACTTCCTGTTGCTCAGAGAGTGGATTTTAAAACTCTGTTGCTAGTTTAGTTTTTAGTGTAGGGTCCAAAATGCATCTCTGATCAGACATCTCTGATGCTGCGCTATGAACCACCGAGATCTTTGAGGTCATGTGGTTTATTTCTGCTCCACAGAGCCAGAACCAAACATGCAAGTTCAAGGTTGAAGACCTCCCTGTTTGCTGCTGATTAAAGGAAATTATTATTTTTACACTGTATTTTATATGTTAATCATTAAACATTTTTTCTTTGAGCGCCTGCAATTTAAAATGTTCATCCATCTATATTTTGTATTGCTCTTTTGCACCTTGTCGTAGTGTTATGAGTTGTTACGTAAATGACTTTGAGTTGGCCTGCGAGACAAATAAATCTGTCCTGTGCACATTTCAGGTAACGGAGGCTACCCGTACGCCGCTCAGCAGATCGGCCTCGGTGCTGAAGGTGCCAAAACCGCCAGCAAGTATGGTGAGATTGAGCTAAAGTGTGCAACGGAAAAAACAAACCGTTATTGTGAGGTGTTAGCCCATTTGTTCTACAGAAAATTACATCACAGCCGTGTTAACAACGGTTCTTTTTCTCAAAAAACAAGATAGTTGCACACAGATGTGCCAGTTTCTTCCAAACTTAGATTTCATTTTAAAGTTATTATCAAAGGCGTGTGCTGTGTATCAAAGTCTTTTTTATCATTTAACGCTTTTAGTGTTAAACATTGTTTCCTTTTGTTTTAGGAGCTGCTGCAGGATATGGAGCTGCAACAGGTCAATTCATTCACTCCGCTCCCTGAAGGAATGCATAAACACTTGTCATGAAAAGCTGTAGATCATTTTATGGTCCACAATGACGGAGCTGCAGCTGGTTTGGTCAAACCATGAAGATAAAATGCACCGATGAGATATTTTGCTAACACACAAACAGGATTGACCTTTACAGCCACAATTTGAAGCAGAAACTCTGCTCAACTTGCTGCACTCAAAGTATTTGTTGGACATTACTCTCAGCTACTACCACACCAAATGTTTGCTCAACATCTGTGAACTTGATTGAATTATAGCCATTTTTCTGTTGGCTGTGGCAGCCATCTTGAATAGGGTAAACTCTAAAAGTTAATCCGTTGTAGACGTTTGTCCAGTTATTACGACCATGAGATATTTTGCTAACAGTGCAGACAAACAAAAAAAAGGATTAAAGATCATCTACTTCAATAGTATTCAGCTTATTGTCCCAAAGCTAACGTGAGAAACTAAAAATAGAAAAAGTTAAAAGCAACAAATAGCTAAATGTTAAAAATGGCAAAATTCTAGCTAAAAGCAGCAAAAGGTTAGCTTAAAGCTAAAAATGGAAAATGGTTTGTAAAAGTGGTAGAAGAGTAGCTAAAAGTTGATGTAGTAAAATGCTAGGTAGAAGTAGCAAAAAGCTTGCTAAAGCTAAAAGTAGCAAAACAGTAGTATAATAGCTAATAGTTGTAAAATGTTAGCTAAATGTACTAAAATGCTAGGAATATTTAGCCAAATGCTCACTAAAATCTAAAAGGCACACAAAAAAAAAAAAAAAAACTAAAATAAAGCAGGAAAATAACCGGAATGTAAAAGTAGAAAAAATCTTAATAAAAGCAGCAAAGCTTAGAGAAAAGCTAAAGAAGTAAAAGGGTTAATAAAAGCTGAAAGTAGTAGGATGGTAGCTAAAAGCAGCAAAATAGCTAAAACAAAGCTCTAGCTGAAAATATCAAAAGGTTAGCTATAAGCTTAAGAAGAAAATGTGTTTTTAAAAGCTAAAAGTAGCACCTTCAGTGGCTGACAGTTTATTTTGGACCTGAAGGCTGAAGTACTGAATTCTTTAGAGGTATAAAATCACGACAGTAATAAAATTAATAAATACATTTCCTGGTTGGTTCTTAAATATCGCTTCTGTTTCAGGTTTTGGTGCACAGCTCGGAGCGACTCAAGACGCCCTGGGTAAGCCAGACGAGCAGACTCTTTCTCCTTCGTGACCAGATGCTACTGATCGGCTCATTCGCTCGTGTCTTCTTACGAAAGCTCGGCTCCGTCCTGAGCTTCCGTTTCTATTTATGGTGCGGTGTCTGAGGCTGAGCGGGGTCACGTCATGTCTGGTCAAACATTTCAGTTCCACCCTGAACAAAGCCGAGAGCGTGACGAGTTTTATTTCATAAAGGCTGAACTCTTGACCCAAAGGTTTTATTTGTTCTGAACATGCGTCTCGTGCTAAAAGCTGGATTAATTACTGACGTGGTCCGTCGAGTCAGAAACATTTTGGTTTTGTTTCCGTCTCATCAGCTTTAAAACGCTAAACTGCGTCGTTTTTACTTTTGCAGGAGAGCAGACCGGTGGGAAATATGATGGAGTGAACGCTGCCCTTGGTAACGGGTTCAAAGGTCAGTTGAAGGACACTTCGGTGGGTCTGGATCACTGCACTTATATATCGCTTTTCTAACTTATGAAGATGCTCAAAGCTCTTTACAACAATCTGTGCCCTCATGTACCCGTTCATACAGCACTCTACTAGATCTGCACAATCAGAGCTTTATCACATTCATACACCGACGGGACACACATCAGAGGCAACGGGGGGGTTCAGTGTCTTGCCCAGGGACGCTTTGGCATGCGACTGCTGGTGGAATCGAACCCCCAGCTCTTGCATTGGAGGACGACTGCTCTAACCACTCAGCCACAGCCGCCCCTTTTAGGCCAGAGGTCTAGACCGAGATCATCACGTGACGAGAAGTTTGAGCTGTTTTGGTCATAATTTCTGACAAAATGCGTTGCAGCTCAAAGTATGAGTGGAGGATGACTCTCGGCTACTACCACGCCAAAGTTTAGCTCGTTATCTGTATGTTTGACAGACATTTTGAAGTAGCTGTGGTGGCCACCTTGAAGTGGCATGACTCCTAAAGTCATTGAGTTGTAGATTCTCACAATTTCTGAGAGTTTAATTTAAATCCATTCAGTGGTTCATGTGATATTTTGCTAACAGAGTTATGCACACACAGACAAGAGTAAAAACATGATCTCCCTTCACTCTTGTGTTCTAATCTTTCCTTCATGTTTGTGTCTTTCACCAGGTTAATCAGGATGACCCGGGCCTCTTCAGGGTGGGGATCGTCTCCATAATATTTGCCATGTAAAACTTTTTCACAGTTTTATTTTTAAATATTTTGGATGTTTTTTTAATGCTTTTGTTGTTTGTTGTGTTCAGTTTGTCTTCTGATTTTTATTTTTCCTTAACCCCATTTATTTTTCTGATGTTTTGTTCTCATGATGTGGAGAAATGTGTTCTGTCAAAACTGGTGACAAATGCTGAACAACAACAAAAAAAAAAACCGTGTTCAGAATCAATAAATTATCACGTCGTGTCACGCTCAATAAAAGCTTCTGAGTCAAAACAGCTGACTTCTTGTGTGCTCTTTTTAAAAGAATAATGAAACCTCATCCGTTCGCAGGAAACCTCAACGCTTCCTGTAAACGCCTGAAAACTCGTTGTGACCAGAAACAAAAGTAACGAGATTGCGCAGATGAGATAAAATGCTTTTATTATGGTCAAATGATAAAAATAAACACATTAAACTCGGACACAACTGAGCTTTTTGTCAAATTTAAACTGAAACTGTAAAAATGTCAAGACCTAAAAAGTCGCTCCAGAGCTTCCAACGGGACGAGTTTCTCTTGTTTCCACAAAATCTCGATCATTTGGTTTTCCTGCAGTTCTTTTGGTCCACAATGAGCAGGGTTGCCATTGCAGATGAAAAACGATGATCATATTTTCACCCAAACAGTTGTGTGTGCTGATTGTGGGCGTGTTTTCTAGGACTGTGGTTGTGGTTGGCGACCATGTGCACAGGACTGGGTGGAGCTCCACACCTGGTGACCACACGGTCTGACTGGTGCCCCCTGCCCCTCGCACAGCGACTGCTGGATATGGGCACCAGTGACCTCCACAACCCGAAAAGGAAAAACAGGTAAAGATGATGGATGGATGGATGATGGATAGATGGATGAACTCTAAAACTAAAGTATAAAAACAATTATTTTATTGTAAATCTGTCAACACTGAGCAACATGCAGCCAAAAGTCAGAGTTGCACATTTTGATGGACAATCCCCTTGGTTTATGTTAAAGCTGTGACAAACATCATTTTAAAACAGACTAGAATAAGTGGTTCCTCATGGCTGATTCCTTGGCTCCCTACAAAAATCTTAACGAAATTCAAAAAGGCAGCTTGAACTGAGTGCCTAGTGAACAGTTATGGTTAAAACAAGCAGAACAGAGATTATGATCAGTAAATACAACTAAAAATAGCTTAAATGTTACTAAAAGCTTAATTTAGCTAAAGAGTAACTAACAGCAAAGCGGGGATGAGCAGCTGTGTCGGGACGTTAAATCTGGGTTTTATATGTCACTCTGGTTTTTTGATGAGCTCGTTTCATCCAAGAACACTCCCATCTTTACCAGCGTGGCCTCTGGAATGGGATGCGCGTGGCGGGACACAAACTGCTCCTTCAGACTTTGACTCATGGGCGAGGGTTTATAGTCCGTGCACGAGGCTCCGCTCAGACTCGGAGCACACTTTGCCTCCCATTTGATGAAAAGTCGGCCTTTCTGCAGAGGGCAAACCTCCGTGTTAACTCCGGAAACCAGAACTTTCTGACACTCTCCCAGCAGGTCGTCGTCCCAGCCACTGTCCTGATCCCAAACCTCGAACCGGACCGTGTTCCCGGAGGAGATGTCCCTGGAGCCCAGGTCGATGACCTCGTTCCAGTGTGGGTCGTTGTTGTTATTGATGACACGAGTACGAAGCTCATCCTTCTCAGGGAGGATCACCTTCACGAAACTGTCTGTGGCGGTGGTGTGGTCTCCCCACAGACCCTCGGCCCGCTGCACAGTGATGATGACCCGAGCCATGCCCTTACGGGTCGGGCAGCAGTCTGAATTCACGGCGGCTTCGTTGTGGCATTGGCAGACGCAAGAATCCTTGTAGTCGCTCTTGATCCCAGCCTGGCAGCGCTCGCTGCAGTTCCTCCACAGGCCTTTCTCCAGGATATAGTGGCTGATGGCGGCGCGGAGGTTCTTCCTGTTCGGATCGCTGACGGGCAGCAACTCGTGAAGCGAGTCCAGCGAGTATGAAAGGATGTCCGGTCTCTGTGGGATTGTGCTGAGCCACTCTTTGTAGGCTGATGGGTTCTTGGTGGCAGAAAACAGAAGGTCTGGCTCCGTGGTGAGGCCTCCCTTTATTTCAGTGAACCTATGAAAGAAATCAACTCTTAACGACTGGACCAACATGGAGCTGGAATCTTAAAACTTTGGAAAGATAACGACCTCAGTTCTGAAAAAGTTGTCGCATTGTGCAAAATATAAACAGAATGCAAAGATTTACAAATGTATACTTTGAAATTGTACCAAAGGCACTAATACACCCCCATACCATCAGAGAGGCAGGATTTTGAGGTGTGTGCTGATAATAGGCCAAAGCTCCCTCTCTTTTTAAGGATGTAGTGTTTTTGATTTCAGTTTAAATAACCTGGACAGAACAGTGTACGCTTTGCCTCAGTCCATTTAAATGAGTTTTGGTTTTCTGTATGGTGCTCTCATAAGGATATTCTTTGCATAATAGAGCTTGTTGTGTGTTTTCAGAAATAGTGGTGGACAAAAAATTAACTTAAACGAGAGAATTGCCTTTTTGGCCGTTTCTTTTTTTTTTTAGCTGTAGCAGGTCACAGGTTCAACAGAGCAGGAGAAGTTGTGGCTGAAGAAAAATGAAAAACTGAGTGCACGTCTGCATATTCAGACTCACGAACCAATCAGCTTCCAGAGGTGCTCATGCTCCGAGCATGCTCGAACCAAATCATTGCATTCTATTTTTATTTACATTTTACACAATCTCTCCCCCTTTTTACGATTTGGGATTGTTAATTAAACACAACATGTAGTTTTATCTTCTTACCTGTCACTGAAGAGGTCAGAGAAAGACTTCTTGTTCTCCATCTTGTCCGTTTCCTTCCTGCAGTGCTTGGCTTCTGTTTTTACCTCCGCTTTGACGCTCGCGGACGCCTCGGCTTCCAGACACATCTGGATTTCCTCCGTCCTGAGGCCCTGCAGGCTGGCTTCACACTGCCTGATGCTGGTCACAGATTTGACTCTTCCCCCCAGCTTCACCTGGAATCACAAACACGCTCAGCTTTATTGTCCCTCTCTGCTGTGCTTTCGACGTTATCGGACCTCACCTTAGTGACGTAATGAGTGCCGAAGTTTTCAATCAGTTTGTAAAATCGTGGCTTGAACTCCGGAGAATAAACTTTGGGAAGTCTTTTCAAGGCGCTCTTGAACTCTTTGTGCAGCTTTGGCGTGCTGGTCACTCTGTAGCTGTTTCCAGGACAGTAGAGACAAACAGACCAGAAATAAACACGGTTTTTATACAACATTTAAGAAAAAGTACACTTAAACTTACTTTAATGTAGACTAATAATATAATTTAATTCCCTAAGGTTAATAAAAATAAAAAAGAGAGCCTGTTGTCACGATTCTGTTCATAAATTTTATCGACAGAATTTCTCGGTGCAGCCAGGGGGTGGAGGGAGGAGTCCGGTTCGGTGGCCTCAGGATTCCATCTCTGCTCTTTGCAGATGATGTGGTCCTGTTGGCGTCATTGTGACGTGAGCTCCAGCTCTCACTGGAGCAGTTTTCAGCTAAATGTGAAGCGGCTGCGATGAGGATCAGCACCGCCAAATATGAGGCCATGGTCCTGAGTCAGAACGAGGGTGTACAGTATCGCCCTTTCTGGGTTGAGGGTGAGGGTTTAACTCTGGACTTTGTTCCCGAGAGATGGAAGAATGGAGTGTGAGATTGACAGATGGATTGGTGCAGCGTTTGCAGTATTGTGGACTCTGTGCCGGTCCATTGTGGTGAAGAGGGAGCTGAGCTGTAAGGCACTGTTTACCGGTCGGTCTACGTTCCTACCATCGCACATGGTCATGAACTCTGGGCATAGACTGAGAAAATGTGATTATTG
The DNA here is from genome assembly GCA_031762435.1 of Hypsolebias longignatus. Taxonomy (NCBI): domain Eukaryota; kingdom Metazoa; phylum Chordata; class Actinopteri; order Cyprinodontiformes; family Rivulidae; genus Hypsolebias; species Hypsolebias longignatus. The sequence continues at coordinate 27,672,326 of JARVGV010000412.1, read as the reverse complement.
ATGCGTTTTCTCTGCAGGTTAGCTGTGCTCTCCTGTAGACTAGAACCAGCAGGAGATGATGGATGGATGGAGACAATCAATTTTTTTTCTGATATAACATAGTTCTACACCTCAGTGAACCTTCACCTCTGGAAGCCTCAACTGAACTGTGTGAAAACTTCTTCCATTTCTTTTAAGAAAAAGTTGCGAACACCCGGGCACTCATTTCTCCACCAGCTCATGACCCATCCATCTCATCCCAGTGTGTAACTGTGTTTGACCACTTTGACTCCATCTCTCTGTCTTCTCTGGAGCAGGTCATGTGCAGCATGACGCCATCTGGTTCCCACTTTGACGTGGTCCCCCCTCGACTACTAAAGGAGGTTTTTCCTACACTGGGTCCTTCTATTCTCACTACTGTGAATAGCAGTTTATCCTCAGGTGTGGTCCCAAAAACCATTAAACATGCTGCTGTCCAGCCTCTCCTGAAAAAAAATAACCTTGACCCCCTCTGTGTTATCCAACTTCCAGCCTGTCTCCACACTCCCATTCACTTCTAAACTACTGGAAAAAATAGTTGAGTCTCAGTTTAAATGTTTCTTGAAGGATCATGCCATCCTAGAGTTGTTCCAATCCAGCTTCAAATCTCTCCATAGCACTGAAACTGCTCTACTGAAGGTCTTTAATGACATTTTCACAGCCACAGATGCAGGTGATTCTGTGCTGCTTGTCTTATTGGACCTTACATCTGCTTTTGACACCATCGACCACAACATCCTCATTTCTAGGCTGGAGCAGTGGGTGGGCATCACAGGGTCAGCCCTCAAATGGTTTGAGTCCTACCTCTCGGACAGAACCTTTTGTGTCAATATCAACAATTTCAGTTCAGCATCTACAGCGCTTCAGTGGGGGGTACCGCAGGGGTCCATCCTCGGTCCCCTTCTCTTTTTGTTATACCTGCTGCCACTAGGTGCTATTTTCCGCAAACACAACATAGCCTTTCATTTCTACGCTGATGATTGTCAAATTTACTTCCCCCTGAGGCAAAGCGGCTCACGCTCTATTCAACCTCTTCTTGACTGCCTGGCCGACATCTAGGACTGGATGGCTTCAAACCTCTTAAGTTTCAATGAGAAGAAGTCTGAAGTCATGTAGTTCCATCTCAATGGCTCATCCACAAACCACGACATTGACCTTCTCTGTCTTGCCCTGCTAGAGAAACAAACGGTCACTAATCTGGGGGTGATAATGGACCCTTCCTTGAAACTTAACAGTCACATAAACATGATTGTTAAATCCTGCTTTTTTTCAGCTGAGGCGGCTGTCTAAGCTAAGCCCATACTATCCAAAAAGAACCTTCAGACAGTGATCCATGCTTTCATAACATTGCGGCTCGATTACTGCAATGCACTCCTGTTTGGAATCAGTCAGTCCTCCGATGCATGTCTACAGCTGGTCCAAAATTCTGCAGCCCGATTTTTAGCTGGTATAGGCCATAGAGAACACATCACACCAGTTTTGGCCTCCCTGCACTGGCTACCCATTCACCTTCGGATCCAGTTTAAAATACTCATGTACGTTTTTAAATCTCTGAACAATTCCGCTCCATCTTATCTCACTGATTTTCTGTAGCCATATGTCTCACCGCAATCTCTGAGGTCAGCAGACCAGATGCTTCTTTCAGTTCCAGAAACTCGCCATAAGCTCAGAGGTGACGGGGCTTTCTCTGTTGCAGGTCCAAGACTGTGGAATGAGTTGCCACTGAGTGTCAGGCAAGCTCCCAAACTCACAGTCTTTAAGTCTCGCTTGAAAACCCACTTCTATTCTCTTGCCTTTAACATGGTGTGATTTGTTTTGATCCTCTCTGTACTATACA
>JARVGV010000412.1:27657527-27670371 GCA_031762435.1 Hypsolebias longignatus | reverse complement strand
TTGAGCACAAACGCTCCTTTGCGCTCCATTTTGGTGATGTCGAAGCCTTCACCGGCTAAATTGGAACCTGGAGCAAACTCTGCGTCCAGGCACTGTTTGGGAGTCCCGTCTGCACACGATTGATACGTGCACGGAGGCAAGGACAAAACGAGGCCTGCGCAGATGAACGAACGGAACTGGAACATGTTGATAATTAAGATGCACGCTGAAAAACAAAACCCCAACAATGAGTCTGTTCTGGCCTGTTTAAGATGGCCTCCAAAGCAGCAGTTAAAACATAAAGTCAATCAAATTTTACTTAAATTTGGTGTAAATGTGACTGTTATCCCCAAAATACATTATAAGCTCCACCATCCAAAAATCTCCGTTTCAATTTTGCCTAAACATCCAATGAGTCGTTGAACAGATTTTACTGGGACTTTCTGGATGTGCACTGATTACGTTTTGGAGTCAACTCAATTCAAGATGGCCGCCACAGCCAACTGAATTAAAAAAACACAAACTCGCCCTAACAAAATCAATTTACCGACACTGAGGTCCAACTTGGTGTTATTTGAGATTAATTCACTTCAAAGCGCAAGAAGTCTGCGTAAAACTTTGGCACCAACTGTTGGAGTCAAACCTGTTTGTCTGTTGGCAAAATGTCTCACGACCCTCGGGACAGATTCAGATTCAATGAATGGACGGACATTTATAACAGATTTAGTTTTTCATCGGCCTTGGCTGACAAGAAGAAATAAAAACAGCCTGCCTGAAGAAAATCAACAATTGTTGCTTATCTGAATCTGAATCCATCCTCACGGCCTTTTACCTTTTTCTATTAAATTTTTTTTTTATTCTGATAAAGAATAAGAGGCCACATTCTTGTAGCAGCAGCGACGTGCACTCCGCCCATCTTTTGTACGAACTTACGAACAATCTCAGTGTAATAAAGCTCATTCTGATTCTGATTCTGTTTGTGTTTTTGTTGTCATAAATGTTCTACTTAAATTAAAATGCTTTATCTTTTTGTAGACGGCAAGATTTAAAGGAATCTTCAGAAGAAGTAATCAACCTTGGTCGATCGTTTCAGAAACTCATAATTTATATTTAGACAGACACCCCTCAATAATTCAACGTGTCTAAATTACATTATTGTTTGATTTAATAGAGTTATTATTGGACGAATGTCTTCTTGTAAACTTTTATTTGTTCAGAGCTTTGTATTTGTGTAAAACTGCTATGGATCAGTGACAGTTATTCAAAGAGCACAGCTTGTCTTCAGCATGGTTCTAAACAGTCACTGGCTGCACATCAGACGTTTAACAACCTGCTTTTATAGTTTTTATGGTTTTGTATTTTTGTAAAAACGCAGAATTACGTTGCAAGCCACGTGACTGCACGACTCAGAAGTGGAAGCAAACGACGTAAAGAGACAAAATTATAAAAGAGGCTATAGATGTCAGCTGATCCTTTAACTTCTGCAACTGGTCTACCTGACGAACAGGGTAATAAAATGTTTCATTTTCATTTCATTGTACAACGACACATTTAACTGTATCTTAAGCAAATGCCCTAAAACGATGCTCTTTAAAAATATCGCTGTTTACTTAAGTTAATATTACATGTAAAACACATAGGATTGCATTTAAAACCTACAAATTGCATGTAAAACCATTAATCTAATGTGAAATCAATGAAAATCCTTTAGGATTACATCTAAAACCTTTAAAGTTACATGTGAAACCTTTAAGATTATATAGGAAAACTATAGGATTACACAAGAAACCTATAAGAATTACACGAGACTTAAACGATGATAGAATTGCATGTAAAATTCTAAGGATTGCATATAGTACTCATGGAAACAAGTTTTTCTACACGTTTCACATGCAGTATACTGTACTTACACACTGTTCAGTGATTATTTCAACGTGAAAACTAAATACATGTATTTCAAACAATAATTAGAGAGAACATAAAAAACATACATCTAACCTGTTAGAGGACAACTGTTGTGTTTGATCAGCTTTTTTTGCTTCCAGATTTGTACTTTGTACTTCAAAACACACATCACAACAATCGCAGCTAAAGATCTAAATGCTGCCATCATTGGCAGAGCTCTTTTGGCTTATTGTTGCATAAAGTAACCCACAGGTGGTCATATCTTAAAGAAATTACGTACGAGCACATCAGGAAGGACTCACCGATCTGTCTCAGCTCACTCTGCAGTTCTGAAACTGACGGCTGCGAGCAGAAATATAAATGCTGGGGGTTCGAGAGTCAGAAAAGCAGAGCAGGAGGTGGTGAGGGGGTGAGGTGACAGTGGTCTTTGAGCGAGCGCCGGAAAAAAAAAAGTGGTGACTGTTTCATGCATGTTGAGTTCGAGCAGCCAGTGGTCGACACAAACCGTTGATGACAGCAGGAAAATCAGGCTGAACCTCCAGTCAGAAAGAAACTAGCCATGACCCCCAAAATTAATCATCTCTAAAACTACAGACTAGGAACTGCCTGAGTTGGTCTTCCAGAAGACAATGCTTCAACAGCACACACTAACAGTTACGAAATATAAGCATTTAAGAAACATTCACAAACAAAAATATAAAAAAAAAAAACTACTAGTTTAAAGGAGTAAAACACAATTTATTTTAATTTCAGGTATTACTATAGAGATTCAGCTATTGCAGTTACAAAGTTGAAAAAAAAAATTACAAATAGAAGCAGAAAAATGCATTTAGAAAAGGTACATCAGCATCGCCTCGCTTCATCTCTAAACACCTTAGAGTAAAAGCAGAAATATGAAAACCCACCCCTGCATCCTGTCTATATATGACTGTTGAAAAGAAAAGTATTGTATTGTAAAGATTTTTCAAAAATTAAAGCTGCGCTAAGCTGCAGGGCTGTCATGAGCCAGATTCCCTCTGTACGTTTAGATTTGTGACAATTTTATCGATGACATTTCTCTTCCCTATCTCTTCCATTGCTTCCCATCACATTCCATTCTATTTATCTTATTCTGACCATTTCCTTCACCTCCCTCTCTTTCCTATTCCATCCTATTCCTTCCAAAATCTTCCTGTATCATGTCTTCACTTACACTCCTTTACCTTCTTTTCCAATCATATCCCATCCCATCTTATCCTGTCCTATCCTGTCCTATTCTGTCCTGTCCTGTCCTATTCTATCCTGTCTTGTCCTATTCTATCCTATCCTGTCCTATCCTGTCCTATCCTGTCCTATCCTGTCCTGTCCTGTCCTATCCTGTCCTGTCCTGTCCTATTCTATCCTGTCCTGTCCTATCCTGTCCTGTCCTGTCCTATCCTGTCCTATTCTATCCTGTCCTTTCCTATTCTATCCTATCCTGTCCTATTCTATCCTGTCCTGTCCTATCCTGTCCTGTCCTATTCTATCCTGTCCTGTCCTATTCTATCCTGTCCTGTCCTATTCTATCCTGTCCTGTCCTATCCTGTCCTATTCTATCCTGTCCTGTCTTATTCTATCCTGTCCTGTCCTATTCTATCCTGTCCTGTCTTATTCTATCCTATCCTGTCCTGTCCTATTCTATCCTGTCCTGTCCTATTCTATCCTGTCCTGTCCTGTCCTATCCTGTCCTATTCTATCCTGTCCTGTCCTATTCTATCCTGTCCTGTCTTATTCTATCCTATCCTATCCTGTCCTATTCTATCCTGTCCTGTCTTATTCTATCCTGTCCTGTCCTATTCTATCCTGTCCTGTCCAACTCTATCCCATCTTATCTTATTCGATCCCTATTCTGTCTCCCATTCATCCTGTTCTATCCTGTATTTTTCCATTCCCTCCTATTCCTCCCCTTCCCTTTTCCTTTCTATCCTTACACTGAAATAATAACTGAAAACACAAGAGCTTTCCTTTAGATTTGCACTTTAGAAGCAAGCTGAGGGATTTAGGGTTTCTTGGCAGTAGACAGATAAAACTGAACCAGCCTGTTGTTTAATTTAACAAAACATTTTTTTGCATCTTATACTTTAGCAGGAAGACTCTGGTTTTGCCACGAAGTGGATTCATTCACAAACACACCCATCGCACACAGCATGGCCTTTGGAATAGGATGGGCGTGACGGGACACGTACAGATTCTTAAGACTTTGGTCCATAGGCGACGGTTTATAGTCCGTGCACGAGGCACCGCTCAGACTCGGAGCGCAGGTCACGTCCCACTTGTAAAACAGCTGACCATGTTGCAGACTGCAAAGATCTGCCTTAACACCTGCAGTTAAAACCTGGTTACAGGTTCCCAGCATATCATCATCCCAGCCACTGTCCTGATCCCAAACTTCAAATTTCACAGAGTTGGCAGAAGACAGATCCTGAGGACCCAGGTCCAGGATCAAGTTCCAGTGTGGGTTGTTGCTGTTGGTAATGACTGGAGAACGGTGTTCAATCTTGTTGAAGAAGACCTTCACGTAGCCATCTGTGGAAGTGAATGTGTCTCCCCACAGACCCGAGGCTCTCTGTACTGTAATGATGACCCGGGCCATGCCTTTACGGGCCGGGCAGCAGTCCAGGTTCACAGCAGGGTCGTTGTGGCACTGGCAGACACAGGAATCCCTTGAATCGCCCCTGATCCCTGTCTGACAGCGCTCGCTACAGTTTCTCAGCAGCCCTTTTTCCAGGATGTAATGAGTTATGGCTGAGCGCAGGTTCTGCCATGTTGTCGTTTCAGCCGGCAGTAATTCATGCACAGAGTCGAGGGAGTACGAGAGGATGTCAGGGTTGTGGGGTATCGTGCTCAGCCATTCCTTACAGGCAGACGGGTTTTTGTCAGCAGAGAAGAGAAGGTCTGGCTCTGTGGTGTGACCTCCCTTTGTTTCTGTAAACCTGTTAAAGGACGAATCGTTTAATCAGCTGAGTCAGTGTTCAGCCCATAGGCCTGTCCTAATGAAGCTTTACCTTAAAGTTCTGCCCAAAAAATGAAAATCAAAACATTTTGAGTCTGATGCATGTGCCCAAGAAAATCTCATGAACCAAAGAATGGATCTGAAGCTACTACTGTACTACTTTATTTATACAGCACTTTTAAAACAAGCTGCAACAAAAAGCTGTACGTGCAAAATCAAGAACATCCAAAGCATAAATCTTAAACATGAAGGTCCATTAAAATCTAGTTTCATTTGAGACAGTTGAGCCAGATCAGGCCCGTTCTTTCCCAGCAGCTGTTTGAAACAGTGATCCACGACTCTGTTACGGCTCGACTGGACTATTGCAACGCTCTGCACATCTTCCAGTTACAGACGGTGCTAAATGCACCGGCACATCTTTTAAGTGGCACAAAAAAGTTTAATCATGTTTTGCCTCTTTTAAAATCTCTTCGTTGGCTGCCAATGCATTTTAGAATTCATTAAAAATATATTTTATTTGTTTTTTAATCTTTAAGTGGTTTTGCCTGTCCTGATCGTTCTGAGATATTACACCCTTACAACCTGCCCAGTCTGTCTCGTCTGCTGGTCAGTTGCTCTTGACTGAACCAAAAACTAGGTCTAAGTTCAGAGGGGACCAGGATTTTTAAGTGAATAGTCCAAAGCTGTAGAATAAAATGCCTGTGCACATTAGACTGGCATCCATAGCTGTTTTTAAATTAAAACTAATTTTTATTATTTGGCTTTCGTTACCTGTTAAGTGCAGAGTTTTTTACATTTTTAATATTTTTTTAATTTTTTTTTTTTTTTTTTTTTTTTTTAGTATTATTCAATTAATTGTGCGTACCTGTATGTTTTATTGTATTGCACACCACTTTGTTCCATTGGGGAGTTTTAAAGGACTTGAGAAAATGAAGTTGAATTGAATTTGGAAATCCAATTTAAAATCCCTGTCCATTTTAAAAACTCAAATTAGAAACTGCTGGCTTTATATGCAGCGCCAGGGACCCCAGATCAATAGGGTGAGGTACACAGGAGCCTCTGCGACCAAACACCATTTCTATTTTCCCATCAAGAAAATTCAAAATGTTTAGGGTATCCAGGCTTTGATGTCTTCAAGGAACATCTGAAGTGGCTTAAAAAAAATAAAATAAATAAATATATAAATAAATAGGATAACTAACATTGAGCCCTGTGGAACCTCAAAGGTCAGAGGAGCAGAGGAGGATTTAGAACAAGCAACACTGACACACATGGTTCTGTCTGACAGATAAAACCTAAACCAATTTGAGGCAGTACCATAAATACCCACTTGATGCTGTAAACGAGATACTGAAACATGAATTCAGTTCAATTCAGTTTATTTATATAGGGCCAAGTCACAGCAGAAGTTGTCTCAGGGCGCTCTCAGAAGATACGTACATCTACAACTCTAGTGGCTGTCACTCCAATTTAAGATGACCACCAAATTAATCGACATTAGACAACAAAAAATGGCCACAGCTTGTTAACTTTTGCAGATATTGAGCCAACATTTGGTGTGTGCTATCAAATCTTGCTGAATTTCACAATATCAGAGAGAAGAGATAAAATTGTTCATAATTGTTCACAATTTCCTGTGGGATCAATAAAGTTCTGTCTTATCTTATCTTATAACCTGAGACAGTAGAGTGGATTGGATCATCACCCGTAGCACAAGGTTTATTTTTCAAGTTGTTTTCCTGCCACAGATGGCAAAACAAAACCACTGAATCTGGTGCCATAATAACCCAACACCACCTACCTCCACTTGTCATGTGACATAGGAAGGTGTAGATACTCTATACAGTGTAGATATAAACAATTTTGTTCTTATTTTTATTTTATTCATTTAGTGTTGTTTCTGTGATTTGACTGTGGCTGAGAGCTCTGCACAAGAACATTAATGTGCCTGGATTGTTGGTCTGTGCATGAATGGCAAATAAAGAACTTTGTACCATTGTATACATGGTTTGAGCAAAAACACTTTAAAGTGTATCCCTTGTCAGCATGGATGACTTAAGGCGAGATGCATTCCTTCAATTAATTTAACATTTAATTAACAGTCAAATCCCAGTGAGATTAAAGATCTTTCTTGTGAGGGAGGCTTGGCCCTGAAGGCGGCCTAACATGCAGGTTTTTGGACTGCGAGAGAAAAACCGGAGTTCCCAGATTAAAAACAACACAAATACGAGGAGAACATGCAAAATCCATATAGACCACCAGGTAAAAAAAAAACGGGGATTGAACCCAGGACCTTCTTGCTGTGATTCAGCAGTGCTAACCCCTAAGTCGCTGCGCTGCTGAAGTTTTTAAGTTAGTTCTGGCGTCCTCGAGGTCCAAAGTGCAGGTAAAGATAACATGTTACCTGTCATTGAAGAGGTTGGAGAACGCTGACTTGCTGTCCGACTTCTCAACGTCTTTCTTGCAGTGTTTGGACTGAGCTGTTATCGTGGCTCTGAAGCTCGCGGACGCCTCAACTTCCAGGCACATCTGCACCTCGTCCGTGCTGAGTCCCTGCAGGTTGGCCTGGCACTGACGGATGCTGGTGACGGACTGCACGCCACCCCCCAGCTTCACCTGCAGAGGGATGTATTTAAACACATTATAAGATCGGTGTTACTCCCCAGGGATGGAAGCGCTCCTTGGTCCGTCGTCTTCTTATGTGTCACCTTGGTGATGTAATGGGTGCCGAAGTTGTCTATCAGTTTGTAAAACTGCTGCTTGGTTTCTGGGCTGTAAACTTGAGGGAGACGCTTCACCGCTCTGCTGAATTCTCTGCTTAATCCGGGAGAGCTGGACACTCGGTAGCTGATTTAAAAAGGACAGTCAGAGAAAATGCACCATAAGAAACTTACAGTATCATCATTATTATAGGTGTGATGATTGACGAGCATATGTCTCGTCACTTATTGCAAGAGGCAAGATCTAGAATATTTTTAATTTTTAATAATGCATTTTGCCAAAAACGCAAACTTGCTGATTTCTCAGGATTATCTTCAACTCGCAGGAAACTCAAATTAACACAAACAGCCAAAAATACATTTTGCAGACAGCCTTATTCCAATGACTCCACATGGAATTAACTTTTATTTGGTGATCTTATTCTTATATATCTTAATTTACAACTTGTGTGTGTTAAACATTAGTAAGTTTATCCCAAATGTTTCCCACATTGATGAATAAATTTGGTGATAAAACGTTTGAATGGAGAGTGGGAAATTAATGAAAAGTTCAAACTTTATTTTCTCCACTTCAAAGTTGACAAATTACTGAAATAAGTGTGAGGCAGATGCTCTTCCTCTCAGCACGTAGCTGCAGAGGCTGTCCCTGACAAACTCCACGATCTGGAGTTGTGGAGACACTTTCAGTTTTAAAATCATGAGACAAGGTTTGAGTTTACTCGTTTGTCTCAGACTCAACAAAAACAAATCTTGTGTTTTACTCTTGCAAGGTCTCAATACACCCCATGCCTGTATTTAACACAAACAGAAGAGCGGGTGAAAAAACAAAAAACAGCCTTGTCTTCTTACCTGTAGTACTCGCAGGACATGCTGAGGCTTGCAAAGCTGAACTTGTCGTTCTTCGTCTTCTCCATGGAGTACTCGGCCAGTTTGGAGTTGGTCCCTGCCAGCATCAGTGAGGCGCCGGTTTTTAACGTTTGAAACTCCAAACTTAATTTCCAGTTGTTCTCCACAGAAGAGGAGCTGGAGCTGACCAGAGACTCGCTGGACTTGTGGAGTTTCGAGGACACCGAAGCGCTGCAGGACTGCTTGGCCCTCCAGTCCACCACAGACAGAGGCAGCTTCTGCCAGGTGTTCTCCACGTAGGGGTTGCTGCACAGCGTGCAGGTTTTATCTTTGCGTTTCCACAGGTTCATGTTGAGCACAAACGCTCCTTTGCGCTCCATTTTGGTGATGTCGAAGCCTTCACCGGCTAAATTGGAACCTGGAGCAAATGTTGCTTCCTGGCACTGTTTGGGGGCCCCGTCTTTGCATGACTGGTACGTGCACCGCGGGAAGAACAGAAGAAGGCCGGCACAGATATGTACCAGGAGCATGTTGCTGTTGAGATGGACGTAGACAGAAAAAGCAACATATTAAATCAGCACAAGAAACCAAGGCTTGTGTCAAAAGTAACAGCACAACGTGACAAGCATGGACAGAAACATGTCAGAGTCCAGAACGTGCACAGAACCAGCGCTCTCTGATGATCAAAATTAGGGAGAGATGAAAGAAGCCTCCTCCATAGAAAAGCAAACCCATGAGCAATTTTATGTATTAAACATGATTTTAAATGCTACATATTATAATACTACTATAGTACTCCTGGACCTTACCGCTGCTTTTAATACTGTTGACCACAGTATCCATGTATTAAAGTTAGAGCACTGGGTCGGGATTACAAGCAGCATCAGAACAGTTCCATTCTTACCAAAGTGACAGGACTTTCTATATTAAGGTTGAAAATAGTGTATCTGCGTCGGTGCCTCTTTCCAGTGGGGTCCTACAGGGCTTGATTCTTGGACCCCCTTTTGTTTTCACTCTGTTTGCTCCCTTTGGCATCTATCCTGAGGAAACATGGTCTTGCATTTCATTGTTATGCTGATGATTGTTAGATTTATCTGCCCTTTAACCCAACAGTTATTGCTCCATTCATCCTCTGTTAAAATGTCTTGACGACATCAAGGCCTGGATGGCTTCAATATTTTAAGTTTTAATGACCATAAAACTGAAGCTATTGTGTTTAGCTCTGGCTCTATCATTGTCTGTTCCTAGACTCTCTTAAGCCATATCTTGAGCAATCTGTTACAAATCTTGGGATGGTTTGAGACTCTGACTTTAAGTTTAATAAACAGATTAACACTGTTCCACAAAAAAAATCTTCCAGTCAAGGCAGATACAGTTAAACTCAAGTCCATGTTGACCAGATCTGACCTTGGAACAATAGTCCATGTCTTTATTACAACCTGACTAGACTACTGTAACGCGCTTTATATTGGGGTGAGTCAGGTCTCCCTTCGTCTCCAGCTTGGTCAATAATTTCACTATACCATACCATACCATACCATACCATACGGTATGGTATGGTATGGTATGGTATGGTATACCATATACCATATATACCACACATGGTGTGGGAAACTCGGGATTTGAATCTCCAACCGTCCGATCGGGAGTCGGCTGCCACTACCACTGTACCACAGCCGCCCCATAAAGCACTTAAAACAGCAACAAGACCAACCGAAGTGCTGCAGAAACAAACAAAAAACAGGCAACACATAGGCAACATACAAAATTAAGTAAAAACAGAATATAGACATAAAAATGTTGCAGATAATAGGTAAATATAATGATATACAATAGTAAATATATTTACAATTGTAAATAAAGTCACTGTTCTATCATATGATCCTGACTTAGTGGCTGCTTGAGTAGTGCAGAAGGTGGAATCACCCATAATTAATATCATCCCGGCTGCTGTTATTGCGCTGGGGTGTAACAGTACACAAACATTCCATCCATCTGTTCCTGGCTCCAATTTTAGAACTCGGTGTGGCCCGCGAGGCTAAAAGTTTGCCCACCCCTGGGCTAAATAAACCAAAATGTTGCTGTTAATGTTTGACTGTATAACATTACAAACGGCACCTCATAGAGCCCCTGCTTTTAAATGTCTCCTCAAAACACCTGTTTTCTCTGACGTTTAACACAGTGTGGTTTGCTTTAGTATTTCATTGTTTCTCATTGTTTTTGTGTTTTTATTTATTTTTTTATTTTTGATGCTTTATGATCTTATTGTGAAGCACTTTGGTAACTGCCGCTGTTTATAAATAAAATTGACTTAATTAGGCAAATATTTATTTATTTTGTAGACTATGCACAACGAGACATTGCTGTTCTTTGTTCTGTTGTTGTCAGTTTGTTACAAAAATCAACCTGGTTGAGTGATGAATATTAAATATCAGCATCAGACACCATTATTGATTGACTATTGATTTGAAATAGATAAATACGCATGACGTACAAGATGCGCCTTAATGAATCTCACACTAATGCAGCAGGCGGTTCCATGCTCCGCTCAAGGTGCCTTTTAATTTACTTGAACCCCTGCCCACCAAAATTCCTGTGCACGCCACTGCGTCTGTTCACATATTCTTATGACAACATGTGCTGGTGTTAGAAATAATTTTTTAATTATTTGATTTCTGGAGAAAATCTTGGGACATACTGCTTCTCATCCTGCTATACGAGTGTGCATTTTGTAACTAAAATTCTGAATTATATTCACGCTCTTTTGCAGTAACATACATATATTTGAAGTGGTGGTGTTAAAATATTTCAGAAGAAGCAGCGAGGCTCAGACTCACCTTCGTCTGGGATGTTGTTCCGCTGCACTCATGAATCAGGTTGAGAGCATCGGTGATAGATTTAGGGTTTTTAAACACAAAACAGCAGCACTAAACTGGAGGAAGAAGCTTTCTGATTGGCTGATCAGGGACCTCAGGATGCATGTTTTTTTTTTTTTTTCACACCTGGGGTCTGTTCGTAGCCAAAGGTGAGAAAATGGAGACTTCTGAACTCATATTTGAGACGTGTTGAACCAGAGTGGAAAATGTGGGGAAGGTTTGTGTCACAGTCATTGTCGACTGACTGATTATAGTTTTAAAAGCTTCACAGCTAAATTTCTTTTTGCACACTGCTATTTTTTTTTTTACATTGTAATGCCTAAAGAACAATACCACAGTCATTAATAATACATTTTATGACTCTGTTACTTAACCCTCCAGCTGCCCTTGTGTCAAAATGACCCACAAGTTCATATTAACTGAGCCTTCTTGGTCATTGGACCCAAGGGCAGCTGGAGGGTTACAAAAATACAGAAATACAGACAGTTTTTATCAAATGTATTTATTTATTGCTTTTGCTGAAGCAGATTTTAAAGCATTTTGAAAGTTTTTAAAGAAATGAAATATTCTCAATGGATTTAAAGGTTTCAGTAAATTTTATTCAAAGGTTACGGGGTAGCAAACCATTAGGCGTGTCCCGTGAAGCCATTAGGGTTCTGTGGGATTGTGTTGAGCCCCTCGTTGTGGGCTGATGGGTTTTTGTCAGCAGGAAACAGAAGGTCTGGCTCCGAGGTGAGGCCTCCATTTATTTCAATGAACCTTTGAAAGAAGTCAACTCTCAATGGCTGGACCAAAGTGGAGCCAGAATCTTAAAGCTGTGGAAAGATAACAACCTCAATTTTAAAAAAGATGGCACTTTGGGCAAAATGTAAATAAAAACAGAGTCCAAATATCTGCAGTTCTGATGGACTGATATTTAATTCACAATGGAGCGTAGTAACAAATTCAAATATGTAAACTTTGAAATTGTACATGTTTTTGGAATTTGTTTTACGGCATCTACATATTTCAAAGACGCTAATGCATCCCCATACCATCAGAGAGGCTGGCTTTTAAATTTTGTGCTGATAACAGATTGGATGGTTCCCCTCCTTTTTGTACAGAGGCGATCGTGTTTCTAAAAACAATAAAAAGTTTGCATTCATCTGACCTTGATAGTGGTTCAGAAGATACAGCTTGACTTGTCTTGCAAATCAGGAATAACCCTGAAAAATCAGTTTGAACCCTGTTTTGAACATTTTCTGATGAGGATTTCTTGATGCCATTTGAAAAAATAAACCTCAAACCAAACTGGGTATCAAGATTTCCCACTATTCACTAGAATGTATAGTGGGAAATCTTGCAATTAGAGAAAAGTTAAGGCTTTTCTGTTCAAAATCACTGTTAGTTATGTGTACTGATGAAAAAAAAAAAAAGCCTCAAAACAATCATCAGGACTACATTTCAGACAAAGAACCTGCAGATATTTTTTCATCATATTTTGAAAAAAAAAAAAAAAAAAAAAGAATAAATTGTTGCTCATTTTTCTGCCAATGAACCATTACAGG
>JARVGV010000412.1:27615398-27627645 GCA_031762435.1 Hypsolebias longignatus | reverse complement strand
TTGCTGCTGATCTGTTTCATGTTGCTGCTGATCTGTTTCATGTTGCTGCTGATCTGTTTCATGTTGCTGCTGATCTGGTTCATGTTGCTGCTGATCTGGTTCATGTTGCTGTGTTCATACGTGCTCATCTGCTCACACAGACTCATGTTGGTGCTGCTGTTTGACGTAATGTTTTTCTGCTATTAGTGCCTAGTGTATTTTTAGTTTATGTTTATCTTAGTTCATTTCTTAGATGTTATTACTGTTTTTCTTTTACATTTTATTGTTGGATGTAACAGGTACCCTGTGTACATAATTTCGTTCCACCACATGTACCACATGGGGTCTGAATGACAAATAAAAACTTTGAATCCTTGAATATTTGAATTTCTTTCTTTACTAAATAGTTTATTCAAAAATAGCTGGTGACTTGTTGCAAATCCAACAACAGTTTCTAATTCCATCTTCTGAATTAACTTTTAAACTCAACAAGAAGGTTTCCACAGAATAAAAATGTGTTTAACTGAAACAATTTTTTGTGCATGAGTCAATTTTAAATAGAGAAATTGCTTTTCCTGCAAAAATGCAGTGTTAATGCTTATTGCTGAAGAACTTGCTGGAAAAACAGCTGAAATTAGCTAAAAAAATTGCTAAATTATAGATTAAATGGAAGAACAAGTCTAAGTTAGCAGAAGAAAGCAGAAATAACACATATTTGTTGAATTACTAGGTTTGAATTAGCAAAAAATAGCACAAAAGTTAGGAAATTAGCTACAAAAGCTAAAATGAGCAAAAAAATAGCTAAAAATTAGCAGAAAAGGAAATAAGTTTAAACTACAAGAAGGAAGTGAAACGAGCTTAAATGAGCTCCAAAAAGGTGGAATTAATTAGCTGAGAATGTTGAATTTGCATTAAACAGCTAAATTGTAGCTGAAATATCACATAAACCTGGAACTAGCCAAAAAAAAGGAACATATTAAGCTTAAATGACCATAAAGAAGTTGATTAGGCTGAAAGTAGCAATAATTGCCATGAATATTTTGAATATATCAGAAAACAGCTGAAATGATCTAAAAGAATGCTAAAAAAAAGTAGCTGAAAATGTAGAACAAGCTTCAATTAGCACAAGAAGGCAGAAAGAACACGTTTGACCAATTAGGCTGAAAGAAGCAGAAATGGGTGCAAAAAGTGGACATTATCTGAAAAAATATTAAATTAGCAACAAAAAACAAACAATGCTGAAAAGGCAACAAAAAAAATAAAAATAAAAAAATAAAAAGCTTTCACTACCAGAAGGAAGTGGAGAGAACTCAGTTTTGCTCAGTTAGGCTGAAAAAAGTACAAATGAGTGCAAAAAGTGTGTAATTATCTGAGATATATATTTTTTTAGCATAAACAGCTAAATAGTAGCTGAAATAGCAGAATAAGCTGAAGCATGCAGAAATAAGCAGAAAGAAGTTAGAAAAAGCACAAAAATGTTGTAGTTAGCAGAAAGCACCTGAAAGAGCACAAAACAGCTGAAATAGCTGAAAATAACTTTTTTTATAATTTGCACAAGGAAGCTGAAAGAAGCTGCAGCAGAACAAAATGTGAAAGGAGCAGTAAAAGATGTAAACACATCTAAAGATGTGAAGAATGGAAAATTAGCTCAGTTCATTTTCTATAAGAAAAATGGAAGAAAAGGCTAAATATTTCAGAAAGCTAAAGTTGCACCAATATCAAAAGTCACAGCAGGATTGTCCTGAAAGAGCTGAACGTTTTGATAAAACAATAATTACAGATTTATCTGACAACAAAGTGACGTCACCACTGACGTGGATGTTCGGTGTGTGTGTGCTGATGGTCCCAGTTCCAGCCTCTGCACCTGCAGCAGGACACTGTTACCTGTATCTCCTCTGCAGAGCGCTCACAGCTCTGCTCAGACTCTTCACTCTGCGTCGGGTCTGATACGACCTCCAGGCCGCTTGGAGCACGCACGCCGCTCGCACACGCTCAGTGCTCACCTTCAAACAGACAAAGAAACCTGGTGATTTCCTCAAAGTGTTTTAAAAAAGCCTGAGTGATGAGATATAGTATTTTGGTGCACACTGAGAACACCGATGTTATTTGATCTTATTTAATAATTTATATTTAATTTACTACTTTAAATGTATTTTAGAGAACAATGCATGTTTATTATAGTTTGTGTTTATTTGTTGAAAATATAAAACTAATTAATAAAATTAAGGTCTAATGAATTGCATTGCAAGAGTTTTTGTTAAGTATCATTGTCTCTTAGTGTTATTAATTAGAGTATTATTTTTTATATTATACGTGTTTTATTATTATACTATGTTTATTATTAGTGTATTTTTTATATTATACATGTTTTATTATTATACTATATTTATTTTTAGTGTATTTTTTATATTATACGTGTTTTATTATTATACTATATTTATTATTAGTGTATTATTTTTATATTATGTGTTTTATTATTATACTATATACTTATTATTAGTGTATTATTTTTATATTATTATAAGTGTTATTATTGCACTATATTTATTATTAGTGTATTATTTTTATATTATCATAAGTGTCATTATTATACTATATTTATTATTAGTGTATTATTTTTATATTATTATAAGTGTTATTATTATACTATATTTATTATTAGTGTATTATGTTTATTTTAGTATGTGTTATTATTATACTATATTTATTATTAGTGTATTATGTTTATTTTATTATGTGTTATTATTATACTATATTTATTATTAGTGTACTGTATTATGTTTATTTTATTATGTGTTATTATTATACTATATTTATTATTAGTGTATCATTTTTATATTATTATAAGTGTTATTATTATTATTATTATATAATATTTATTATTAGTGTATCATTTTTAAAAGTGTTTTCTTGGTTTTATTTTGTGCGTTTTTGATGAAGCAGTGTCATTTTGACAATTTCCCAGAAGCTTCATCCATTACTGTATCTTTAACCACTTCTTCCTTTTCGGGTTGCAGGGGTCACTTTGCGAGAGTCGGGGGACACCCTGGACAGGTCTCCAGTCCATCACAGGGACACATAGAGACAAACGAGACAAACAATCATTCACTCTCTCACTCACACCTAGAGACGATTTAGAGTTACCACTCAGTCTAACGTGCACGTTTTTGGTCTGTGGGAGGAAAACAGGAGAGAACATGTCAACTGCACCCCGGCTGGGATTTGATCCGGTGACGCTTCTTGCTGAAAACCCCAGGGACAATCTCGACCCGGGGCTTTTCTTCAGATACGTAACGTTATTAACTTACGTTTTGCATATGAATGTTTGTGTTCAGTGCCTGAGATGACTCCTGTTGACTTGGTGCTATAGAAATAAACTGAATTGTTTTTTAACAATCTTTAGATCTCGGCAGTAAAAGTAGTTTAAAGTTGTCTGGACTTTAAGGAACTCTTTTATCCTCCTCTGTCGCAGGAGAAGGAGAAACCTCACGAGGGCTCCAGGCCCGTCCGGGCCGTGTTCGTGTCCGACGGGAAGATCCTGAGCACCGGCTTCAGTCGCATGAGCGAGAGGCAGGTGGCGCTGTGGGATCCGGTGAGTGTCGACGCCTCAGAGTGGTAAAACCCATCGTTCACAGAAAATAACTGCATAAAAGAAAAGCACATTTATTTCCACAAATCCTTTAAGGACTGCTGAGCGTCCAGCTCAGGTGATTCATGAAGCACAAACACGTCGGTCTGAAGAGCTTCGCAGTAAAATGATGCAAACCTAAAGCAATAAAAGTATTTGTTACCAAAGAAGAACTTAATCTGGTTACAACAGCCGTGTTTGTCCACAGCAGATTACAGGGTGTTTCCTCTGCAGTAAACCACCTCTGTCTGGATCTCACCAGACTTTTCTCACCTGCAGTCTAATAAATTAAAAAAAAAAAAACACCTCTTCAGGATTTATCTGGAGCACTTTCCTTCTTTCCCAGAACAACCTTTCGGAGCCTCTGACCCTGCAGGAGCTGGACACCAGCAGCGGCGTCCTCCTGCCGTTTTTTGACCCAGACACCGGGATCGTCTACCTCTGTGGCAAGGTTAGCTTCAGAACCGACCCGTCGTTGTGACCCATGCAGGCTCCCTCAAACAGTCTAACGCTCTGTGGACGTCCCCCGCAGGGCGACAGCAGCATCCGTTACTTCGAAGTGACAGACGAGGCTCCGTACGTCCACTACCTGTCCATGTACAGCAGCAAGGAGAGCCAGAAGGGCATGGGCTACATGCCCAAGAGGGGCCTGGAGATCAACAAATGTGAAATCGCCAGGTACCGACTGGTTCTTGAAACTGAAGGGGTCCGAGGGTCCGAGGGTGGGTCCTGCACCAAAACCTCCTGAACCAGTGGACGGATTTGAAATAAACCAAACTTTTTCTTTACCTTGCTCTCCTTTACGGCTTTTAGATAATACACTGAAACACTTATCTTTTTATTTAGCCTTGTGCTACTTTTAGATTTTAGCTTGCATCTTGTATTTTTACTGTTAGCTAACATTTAGCTTGTTTTAACATTTACCCTACCAGTTTATTTCTAAAGCTCTTAAAATACAACATATCAGTCGTCCCAAGTGCTGTACAAAGACAAAACAAGCACAAAACAGTGAAAAACAATCATATAAATAATCAGAACATCACAAGTAAAAGAATACAACACCAAGACTGAGACGCCGACTCACTCTAGGTTAAAAGCCAATGAACATTTATCTAGCATTTTGCAACATTGAGCTTTTTTTTTTTTTTTTTTCAGCTTTGTGATAATCTTAGATTTTAGCTAGCATTTTGATCATTTTAGCTGGTACTTTTATTTTTTTATTTTATTTTATTTTATTTTTTTTTTTTGCTATTAGCTAGCATTTTGCTTCTTTTGGCTTTTAGCTCACAAATTGAAACACAGCTTTTTATTTGGCCTTGTTCTACTTTTTAAATTTAGCTAGCAATTAGTTTCTTTTAGCTTTTATCTAGCATTTTGATACAGTTAGCTTTTATTCAGTGATGTGCCACTTTTAGATTTTTTCTAGCATTTTCATACATTAAGCTAGCACTTTTCATTTTTATTAGCTATCATTTTGCTTTATTTGACTTTTAGCCAATGTACTGAAACACTCAGCATTTTATTGGGCCATGTATTACTTCTAGGTTTTTATGTAGCATTTAGCAATGCTTAGCTTTTACTCAGCTTTGCGCTACTTTTAGATTTTAGTTAGCATTTGACCCTTTTAGCTAGCAGTTTTCATATTAACTTTAGCTAACTGAATGCTACAAGCAAGTCTACTTTTGTAAGACACTTGTTTTTTTGTTGTTGTTGTTTTTAGCATTTTTAGCTGTTAGCTAGCATTTTACTTCTTTTGGCTTTTATCTAGAATGTTGCTGCATTTAGCTTTTATTCAGTAATGTGCTACATTTAGATTTTAGCTAGCCTTTTGCTGCTGTTAGCTAGTGTTTTGCATTTTTTGCTTTTGGCTAGCATTTTGCTTAATTTGGCTTTTAGCTAACATATTGAAATGCTTAGTTTTTTTATTTTGCCTTGTATAACTTCTAGATTTTTAGCTAGCATTTAGCTTCTTTTGGCCTTTTTCTCCAAAGCATTTTGCAACATTTAGCTTTTATTCAACTTTGTGCTACTTTTAGCTTTTAGCTAGCGTTTGACCCTTAGCTTGCAGTTTTCATGTTAACTTTAATTTACTGAATGTTGTTATTCTACAAACTATTGCTTTTAGCGGTTAGCTAGCATTTTGCTTCTTTTTTTGTTGTTGCTTCTTTTGTTAGCTTTAATTCAGTGATGTGCTACTTTTAGGTTTTACATTTTGCTACTTTTAGCTAGGGTTTGCAATTTTTGCTATTAGCTAGCATTTTGCTTTATTTGGCTCTTAGCTAACATATTGAAACACTTAGCTTTTTATTGAGCCTTGTGCTACTTTTAGCATTTAGCTAGTATTTTTCAGTCTTTGGCTTTTAGATTGTGTTTTCCTCCAGCACACGTCAACATAAAACACAAGTAGTTTGTTGAAATGTTTCGTCTTTCAGGTTCTACAAACTCCATGAGAGGAAGTGTGAGCCCATAGTGATGACGGTGCCGCGCAAGGTGAGATTTATAGAAACATGCTTTTCTGAGCTGAGACGTCTTCGGCTGACTCTGTCCACCCCGCTCCGTGCAGTCGGACCTGTTCCAGGAGGATCTGTACCCGGACACCATAGGTCCTGAGCCCTCAGTCGAGGCGGACGAATGGTTCGGTGGGAAGGAAGCGCCGCCGGTTCTGATTTCCCTGAAGGACGGGTTCACGGCCACCACCAAAGCCAAGGAGTTCAAAGTTCACAAGAGTCTCCTGAAGACCACGACGGCTTCTGCCGGGAGTCAACCGAGCAGCAGCGAGGTGAGAACCCTCCTGCTGCCCTTGGGTCAAAATGACCCATGAGGCTCCATCATGAAGCCTCAGGGGTCACTTTGACCCAAGGAAAGCAGCAGATGTTGCGATTCTCAGTGTGTGTGAACCCAACATGCAGGCAGGCACAGGAGACTGGCAGGATAACAGAATAATATTTATTAACAGAAAAATACGCCGACGAGGCAGCAGCACTCACAGGGAGCTAGGAGCGAAGAGACATGGACGCCTTTACAGGACAATGCACGGACACAGGAAGACTTACATACAAACGCTAACAGACAATGACAAACACCTGGGGAGGGACAACAGGCTCAAACAAGCTGAAGCTAGCTAAAATTAGCTAAATTACCAAGCTATAAGTAGCAAAATCATAATAAATGGTAATATAACAGTAGCTAAAAGCTTAAATTAGCAAAACAACAGCTTAAAATAGAAATAGCTAAATGGTATCTAAAAGATATAATTAGCATTAGTTACAACCTAAGTAGAAAAAAAAATAAAAATTCAAATAAAGTAATAAAAAAGTAAAATTATCAAAATCATATCTAAAAGTTAAAATGAGCTAAAAAGTAGCTGTATGCTCAACTAAGCAAAATTGTCATTAAGTTAATAGCAAAACTGTAGTGAAAAGCTGAAATTACCAAAACAGTATCTAAAAAGTTAATGTACAAAAACTAGCTAAAAAGGAGTTAGAAGCTAACATTAGCAAGACTAACTATAAGCTAAAGTAGCAAATCCCTCTTTTTAATAAAAGCAACAGTCAAGCAAAAACAACAAAACAGCAGCTAAAGGTTAAATGTAGTATAACAATTAATAAGTGCTAAAAATGAGCTAAATTGTATTTAATAGCTAATTTAAATTTACGTAAACAGTAGCTAAAAGCTAAAATTAGCATTAGCTGTAACCTAAACAGAAAAATCTAAATTAAAAGTAAAAAATAATAACTGAGCAGCCATAGAAAATAAAATTTTGAAGTTAACTAAAGGTGCTTTACAGGCAAAACCAGCAACAAATGTTTATTTTATGATCAAAATTTTTGTTTTACTTAATTCAACATATTTACCGGCACATAGAGGTGAAATGTATAGATGTAAGAACGTTTGTTTTAATTTTAGCTGTTTTTCATCTTGAGCTCCTAACGTGCTGCACTCGTTAGGATGAAGTCTTCAGGCGACGTAACGTCTCTTTCTGTCCTCCAGGACGTCCAGTCTTTGAAGAAGGAGCTGAAGGGCCTGAAAGCAGCCGTAGAGGAGCTGACCAAGCGCGTGAGAGAGCTGGAGAGCAAACATTAAAGGATAAACATTTGGCTGTAAACAAATAAACAAGAATAAAACCCGGACAGACGAGTCAAAGAATCCAGTAAACTTTTAGCTGTGAACAAAAAGAGCAACTTTATGGCAGCAGATGTAAAAAAAAAAAAAAAAAAGTTATCTTGAAGCCTGAATTTGTTTTCTTGCCTGAAATTGAACATTTTCTATTTTAATATATAAATTTTGTTTTAAATAAAGTCTTCAGTATTTTCAAATTGCTTAATTTTTTTCTTCTTTTTTTTTTTTTACAGTAAAACTGGATGACGTGCACATCTGTGACTGAATATTAAGCATTTCTACTAAACATCAAACATAAACGGCAACAAAACAAGATGAGAAACAGATTTTTTATGAAGAAATAAAACATAAGACGTTTATTCTGAGAGAGGGTTTCACTGAAATACATTTGGGTTAAGATTATTTAAACGCAATAACAAGTTTAATGAAGACAAAACAAGATCAGAGAAAGAATTTAAAATGTGAACTAATTGTAAAACAAAACATTATGGTTATTTTTTCTTTAATTATTGTATTTAAAGCTCGCCGTCATGTCGTTTTTCTGTCTATAGACATATTTTTCATTTTTCTGACTGGTGATGTAATTTTAAAGTCCACTGTGAGGTCACAAAAATAGAAAAATAAAATAGCATGTTGTAAATGCAGTAAACCAAACGTGCAGAACTACGGAGCTCCTGAAGGGACTTCAGTAATTGAAAGATAAAATCTTTTGGCATGTTGCAGAGTTTCTAATGAGCACGATAAATCCATTTTTAGTGGCACCAATTTTCTAGCTTTTACAAAAAGTGATTTTGCACAACTTTTCTACAATTTACGACGATTCTTTGTTGCCACCGTACCTGTTCCCGCATTTGACGTGTTTAATTTGTGACGTTGCAGCTTTCCGCTCTTTCACGGTAACTCATTGTAGGCGGTGCAGCTTTCAAGTGTTTACCATAAATCATCTTCCGTAACTTTTCTTCCATTTTTTTAATTCATAATTGGCAGCACAACTTATTTGTCATTTATAGAATATCCTGCACATCTTAAAAACATGAAATACGTTATTAAATTAAACCAGATAAATGAGTAACGATAACACCAGGCAAGCGCAGCTACAATATCTTTATTGTCAAATCAAACAATAGCAGAATTACAGCTGTTGTTTCAGTTTCTAAACCAAAAATTCATATTCTGTTGTGCTTGATGGTTTAATGTGCCTCAGACACTTCTGGTGTACACGACAAACAGCTAGCTTAAGCCCCGACACCCAAAATGAAAGCATGAAAATAACCAGTTATAATTGGTATTAAATATTTACAGGTATTTTTTTGTTTAACCAACGTCTGGTGTGAGTCGTCACGTATCACCACCAGTCCGGTTGTGAGAGCTTCTACACGTAGTTGGTGTTTGGCGCCGAGGCGCTGTTGCTGTAGTACTTGGCGGTTCCTCCCGAGCTTCCGGATTTGGGTCTGCTGAAGCAGCAGATCAGACCTCCTGACAGAAGCAGCAGCACGCCAGAGGCCCAGCCGATGTAGATGCACGCTCCCATCTCTCTCTTCTGCGAAGCCGGTACCAGAATGTCGTTGAAGTTCCTCACCGTGATGTGGGCTGACCAGCTGACGGGGATGATGACCAGGAGCCCGGCCAGCAGCAGGCCCACTCCGGCCACCAGGCTGATCTTGGGCTTGACGTCTTCGTTCTGCACGCAGGTGGTGAAGTCGGCCCCGCAGAACAGGACGAGGAGGCTGAGGCTGCACAGCATGCAGCTGATGATGGTCATGGCCCGCGAGGCCTGGATTTCGTTGGCCAGAACCAGCAGGGAGTCGTAGTTCTTGCACTGCTGCTGCCCGGTGCTCTGCACCACACACTCAGTCCAGAGGCCCTCCTGCTGGTTCTGATCACCCAAAGAGAGACAAAGCACGAGTTTTTATTCGGTTACGACAACATCAGCATTTATGGCTTGTTTAGCTTTTGGAGGCAACCTAAATCAAAATGGCTGCCACGCTAATCAGTGCTAGCCTATGGGTGCCGTTTGTAAATTTAACAGCAATGTTTAGTTTTATTTAGCCTTTCATAAGAAAAAAAAAAGAAGGTCAAAGTCATATTTTCACTGTTATTCATACATTTATAAATGACATAGTTCCAAACTGAATATTTAATTTACAAGCTAAATTTTTAGTTTACAAACTAAATATTTAACTTGAAAGTTAAATATTTAGCTAGCAAGTTAAATATTTAGGTCGAGCTAAATATTTAGTTAGCAAATTAAATATTTATTTTGGAAATTAAATATTTAGCTTGAAAAATAAACGTTTACGTTCGAGTTAAATATTTAGTTAGCAAATTAAATATTGAGTTCAGGAATTAAATGTTTAGCTTAGAAATTTTACGTTTAGTTTTGAAAATAAATATTTAGCTTGGAAATTAAATGTTTTATTTACACCTAAATATTTAGTTCACTAACTAAATATTTAACTTGCAAGTTAAATATTTAGTTTGTAAATGAAACATTTAGCTTGAACATAAACATTTATTAAATGTTTAGCGTGGAGCTAAAACAAGCTAAATATTTAACGTTTGTAAACTAGTTGTAGTTTTAGATTTGAACTGACATTCATAAATGTATGAATAACATGGTGAAAATCTGACTTTGGAAAAAACAAACTTTTATTTCTCATTAAACCCAAAATAAACCAAAAATATTGCTGTTTATTTTTGTCTCTGTAACTTTACAAACTGCGCCCCGAACTAGCCGACACAAAATGGCTGAACTTGTTCGTGGCGGTCGGTGTTGGTTTTATTACCTGAGCGGTGAGAATGTTGCTTCCAACGTAGGATGACACCTTCCAGAGCGGGACGGTGCAGCAGACGATGACCCCGATGAGCCCGATGACCCCGAGCGCCACGCACACCACATGAATCGCCGATGACCCCATTCTGGAAAAACACACAAGAAGGAATGAAAATACTGTAATTAAAAAGTTGTTTAAGTTTATTTCCTCTCCAAGCTTCAGGGAAACTCCACCTACAGTGTGTGTTTGGAAAATAATTGTTTGAATTTATTAGTTTTCTGGATGTTTTGCTGCAGCTTAACTACCTCTGCAGAGTTTCTGCTGTTTCAGCCGATCGTGTATCAAAACATTCGGCTCGTTCAGGAGATGGGTGCTGCGATTTTTGTTTTTTGTAACTTTTAGATGTTTAGAAAATATTTAATATTTTCCCCATTTAAGTCGATTAAAATATCAAATTATTCTAACATTTTCTTTGAAATCTGCTTTAGCCGTTTGTCTTTTTAGAAAAAAATTTGTTTTCAGCTACTATTCTACTAATTTTACCTTTTGCTTCTGTTAGCACCTAGGTAGTCTTTTGCAATTTGAACTTGTAGCTCTTGTTTATATTTTCAGCTTCTAGCTACATCTAGTATTTTGCTTCTCAGTTTTTAGTTAACCTGTTACTTTTATTTTCAGCTAATCTGAGCTTCCAGCTAGCCTTTTGCTGCTTTTATCCTTTAGCTAGCTATTTGCTGCTTTTAGCTTTCAGCTAGTGTTTTTGCTACTTTTAGCTTTTAGATAATGTTTAACTGCTGTACATTTAATTTTAAGCAATTTGCTACTTTTCCTTTTTACTTTGATTACTATTAGCTTTTAGCTACAATTTTGCTACTTTGAGCATCTAGTAAGTTTTTGCTACTTTTAGCATCTAGTAAGTTTTTGCTACTTTTAGGTTTTACTTAATATTGTGCTACATTTTGTTTTAAATTAGCGATTTGCTACTTTTCCTTTTTCCTTTTATTTCTTTTAGCCTTTAGCTACTATTTTGCTACTTATACTCTAGTGTTTTTGCTACTTTTAGCTTTTAGTTAATGTGCTACATTTAGTTTTAAGCGAGTGATTTGCTACTTTTCCTTTTTACTTTGATTACTTTTAGCTTCCAGCTAGCTTTTATCTCACGTCATTGCTTTTAGCTTTCCGTTGCCATTAATACTTTTAATAGTCGTTTACTTCTAGCTAGCCCTTTAATAACTTCAGCTAGTTTCATTGATTTTATTCTTTAACTAGCTTTTTGCTACTTTACTTTTAACATCTAGTCAGTTCTTAGCTACTTTTAGCTTGTATAATGCTACAATTAGCTTTAGGGGAGCACATTGCTTCTTTTAGCTAGCATTTAGCTTCTTTTAGCTTTTAGTTAACATTCTGTTACTTTTAATTTCAGCTAATTTGAGCCTTTTGTTGCTTTTACCTTTGAGCTAACTTTTTGTTACTTTCGTCCTTTAGCTATCTATTTGGTACCTTTAGCTTGTTTATTTTGCTATTTTAGCTTCTTGTAAGTTTTTGGTACTTCTAGCTTTTAGATAATGTTTTGCAACATTTAGTTTTAAACCAGTGATTTAATACTTTGCCTTTTTACTTTGATTACTTTTAGCTTCCAGCTTTTATTTCACATTTTGTTGCTTTTAATTGGCCAGGGCAGCCGGCTCAGGACCGGAAGGTCCCGGGTTCGATCCCCGGTCACTGCATACCTCGTTGTGTCCCTGGGCAA
>JARVGV010000412.1:27604016-27615298 GCA_031762435.1 Hypsolebias longignatus | reverse complement strand
TCGATCCCCGGTCACTGCATACCTCGTTGTGTCCCTGGGCAAGACACTTAACCCCGAGTTGCTCCCGGTAGGACTGGGGGCTGGAAAGCGCTATACTGTATATAAGTAAGCTCCATTTACCATTTTTTAGCTTTTCGTTACTGTTCTCTTACTTAATTTTGTTCGGTGGTTGTTTACTCTTTTAGCATCTAGCTAAGCGCTTTAATAACTTCAGCTAGTTGTTGTTGATTTTATTCTTTAACTAGCTCTTTGCTACTTTTAACATCTAGCCAGTTCTTAGCTACTTTTAGCTTGAGCAATGCTACAATTAGCTTTAATGTAGCACATTGCTTATTTTAGCTAGCATTTTTTTTTTTTTTTTTTTGGTAGCATTTATCTAGTGTTTTCTTATTTGAGCTTTAAGCAAAGCTTTAGCTTCTTCAGAAGGTTTCAGTAAAATTGTTCGGCTGCGTTCCTGAAAACAGCAGCTTCTCATTTTAATTTTAACTTTTTGCACATGAACCATTTTTTAAAAACACAGATATTAACATTTTATTTCTGAGAGACATCCCATTAATAAAATGGGAGAGGTGTTGGCGCTGCTTTACCCACAGCTAAATGTTTACTTGTTGTTGTTGCGCAGCTGAACAGACGCGCTCACACAAACAGATGAGCTCGTGCGTGTCTGCACAGAATCTGTGGTTTGGGGCCACATTTTTCAGTTCGGTCGTGTTCAGACAGGTCCAGGCCTCCAGGGTCTCCACCTAAGACTGTGCACCACTCCCTCACTCCCTCACACGAACAGATCCAAGGCATTTTATTTTATCTTTACAGCGCTTCATTTAATCAATAATTAAAATTAAAATAGTAAACAGAGCAGCAGAATAACATTAAAAAAAAGATGCTCAGCTGAATCACTCGCAAATCAGAAACAGTTTTAAAACGGATTCAACTATACTTTTATTATTTTATTTGACTTCTTAAAAAATATTTTAAAAAATTCAACTTCGCAAAATAAATAAATAAATAAATAAAAAACATCCTAAAAACAAAGTTTGAACCATGTTGTTGGTCATTAAATTAACTTTTTTTTTTTTACTCTTTAAAGGTAAATATTAAATATGTTTGGATTAAAACTGGTTTAAAACATTTTATTTTAAGCGCTCAAAGCAGACATGACCCACCGTAGATTACAGTTGATTTGACCCTAAAAGAACTTGAGATTTTTCTTTTTCAAATAATCTCTCTGTGCTCGTCTGAACGTGACTGAATAAAATCATCAAACGGATTAAACTTTTCTGAATTTATGCCTCTTCAGCTTCTGTAAAAACTGAATCTTGTTTTATCTTCAGGGTGAACGTTGAACAGAAACGTTCAGGTCCTACCTTCTGTTTAAAGATGGATGCCTCTGGTGTTTTTGCTTCTTCTTCTTGTTGGAGATGCTTCCTGAAGGTTTGAGCCGCCGCTGCTTGAAGAAACCAAGATATTTATGAAGAAATGTAAGGTGAGGGTGGAGCTCGACGCCCAACGGTGGAGGAGGTATGGACCCAAACCAGTGTGGACTTGTACCTGGACCTGTGTTCCCTCACTTTTCCCCCCTTAAAATAAGCAGAAGTATTCCAGGAACAGCTGTGAAGTCCTCAGAAAGTCTTATTGGTGGATAAACGCTAAGATGTGCGTAAAGATGCTGATGCTGAGTTCTGATTGTTCACGTCAGAAGTTTTCCAGGAAAATCAAAGCATGAGTCATCTGGAATCTCGTCTGTGCATCCAACAAACAAACAAACATCCCAGCAGCTCCCTGCGCTCGCATCCACACCCGCTTCTGTCGAAACCGGGATGATGAGCGCGGGGAGGCCATTTTTAGGGACTGACGCGCTGTTGGGATTTGTGTGGCGGACCACGGGACACAAAGCAAAAATGAAGAAATCAAAAGGAACGCGCTGCCTTTACTCACGTTCGGAGTTTTGGTTTGAGTAATCTCGTGGTCTCAGTTGGACTTTGACGGCACCACAGCACCAAGGAGTGGACCAGGTGTGGAGTTGTGTTCAAACGTGACGAACGTTTGGTTAATTTTGTTGAAGAAATGGCACTAAAACAGTTTTGTTGAACTTAAAAATCATTCTAGGCCTCAAATGAACGAACCCTCCTGCTGCCCTTGGGTCAAAATGACCACTGAGATCTTGGCTGTGGTTGTGACCTATAAGGGCAGCAGGAGGGTTAAACAGCTTCTGACCTCAAACAGACCAGAGAAGCTGAACTTTCTGCAAAAACGCTGAGAGATGGACGGCTTCGCTAAAGTTCGCCGATGAAACCGGTTAAAGGTTAAAGAGGCAGAAAACGAGCTAAAAGCTGAAAAGGTTAAACATTTGTTAAAAGACAGAAGCAGAAAAATAGCTACGAGCTAAATGTAGCTAGCCACAACTTTTTTCTTTTCTGTCAACTGCTCCCGTCTTCAGGGGTCACCAGACCGAGCACACTCACATATTTGGCTATTATTTTTACGCCAGAGGGCATTCCTGATGGACCATGCCTCTAACTGCATCCACATATCTCCAACATACCCACTGTCTCTCCTGAGGACATGTCCAATCCACTGTCTCTCCTGAGGACATGTCCAATCCACTGTCTCTCCTGAGGACATGTCCAACCATCTCAGTCTGGTCTCTCTAACTTTATCTCCCAGTTGTTCAACCTGTGCTGTACCTCTGATGACATCATTCCTGATCTTCTCCATCCTTGTCACTCCTAAGGAGAACCCCAACATCTTCATTTCTGCCACTTCCAGTTCTGTCTTGGTTTTGATTTTTTTTTTTTTCCATGTCTCTGTCTCCAGACCATACAGCTGGTCTCACTACTGTCTTGTAAACTTTTCCTTTGACCTTTGCTGACACCTTTTTGTCACAAATCACCCCTGAAGCTTTTCTCCATACTGCCTGGACTCTCTTCTTCACCTCTTCATCATCCTCCCTGTTTTCCTGGACAATGGACCCTGCACCTTTGTGACCTCTGCTCCTTCTGGCCTCACTGTTCCACCTCCTCCCTTTCGTTCATACACCAAATTTTATGACCATATCTGTAAAACTGACTTGAATCCAACTTTGTGTTGGTTGCGGTCCTTTAGCTGTGGCGGCCATCTTTTATTGACTCCAAAGGGAGATGTCCATCCAGTGACTGCTTCCTGGATAGCAGCTGATGGTGGAAAAGCCCTTCTTTGTTCAGCTCATCAGACTTCCAGCTAATAAAACACATCACCTCTTTCGGTTTGAGCTGGTGATTCATCATCGCGCACGAATAAATCAAATGGATTTTACCGCTTCTTTACACCCACATTGAGTTTTTTTTCTTCTTTTTGTGTGTGTGATTAAAAATATTGGTTTAGGTGATCCGTTTGTTTTTTCTGGATGAAAAACAGTTATTTTGTGACGTTTAAAAAAAAATAAAAAATTAGAGCCTCACATAATATTCGACATGGATGACTAAATAACCAATAACTTTTACCAGTTTTATTTTTAAGTTTTACATCACTTTTACAAGCCTTTCTTGGCCCCTTCTTTATAAACACTTGAAACTTAGAAATAATTAATCTAAAAATGAAAACTCAAAGTTTATTCCATAAAATTTTAAATTATGTTTACTATATTTCTTATTCTGAGCCTAAACAGTAATATAAAAAACAAAAAGCGGACTTTTACCTTCTCACAGTATATTTCAATATACTGTATATAATAAATTTATAGATTTGCTGTGATCTCTCGTTGAATAGGATTAAAAATGTAATACAAGTCCAAATATGAACACCAGGGGGCGCAATTCAGTTTAAAAACCAGCCACTGCAAACTGCTATGGGTGGAGCCTAACAAGACAGACTCTGACTTCATCCAATAGGATGTGAGATTCTAAACTTTCAAATGCTTGATGGACCAATCACCTTTCGAGGAACTCGGGTTGAGTCAGCCTCTTACGTCACGGTGATCGCTCGTCTTGACAGCCTTCTTTTAAAGTTCCCCCGGGGGGGAAGTGCGGAACAGCCAGGACAAAGCAGGGGAATAGGGTCAAATTTAAACTAAAAATTATTATTTTACACGTCTTCCGTACCAGGACGAAAGGCACAAACGTGAAGGCAAGGTTTGGGAACATTTTATTCGTCGTAGAGAGGTTTTAATTTGAATTGTGTTGACCGGATTCAATAAAGTTTGTTTAAAAAAAAAAAGTGTCGCTAATGCTACTTGGCTAGCAGCTTCGTAGCTCGGATAAGCTCATTGATTCTCCTGGCGCCGGTCGATTTCTCTCATTCGGACGGTTTCTTTCAGGATCTGAATGATGGCGTATTTTATGGACAACAGCCGGTTTATGTCTCTTGTTCTGTTCTGTTTTTGAATTTTAAGGTGAAACGCGCAGAAAAACCACGATCTCGACTTCCCTAGAACGCCAGAAAATTGCAGAAAATGGCGGAGCCGGACAAATTAAACATCGACTCGATAATTCAGCGTCTCCTGGAAGGTGAGGACAAATATCACGATGATAAGAGTTTTAATTTGACTCTGTAGCCGCTGGTTAATGTTTACCGGATAGTTATTACGTTTTGTTTTTGGATCATAGGATTTTTATTGATGCTGGCGTTATTTGATCTCATTACATTTCCCAGCCTCATCTTTTTAATTGATTATTTTCTCCATTAAAGACAAATATCTGGTAACACGTGAATGATATTGTATTTTTACAGCTTTTAATATGGAAGATTATGTTTTTTTTCTTCCATAAACTGTATTTTAACCGGTTTGAAATGGCCCTGAAAAAAAAATCAGCAACATTTTTACTATTATTCTGTTTATTTCTTAACCATATAACAGCACAAAGTCATGACCCATTTTGTATTTTATTATTTTATTGTATCAATACACATCTCCAGCATAACTTGTATGTTAGCGTTGCCCTAAGCAGTTTTTATGATTGATTTTGGTCATTTAAACTTTAATATTTACCCTTCTTAGACCAATAATATCTTATTCTTTGGAGATATTTGCACCTAAAGATGATAAATCTGATTTAGTTATTTTTAGCTCTTTGCTTAGTGGGTTAAATGTAATTTTCCTGTTGGATTTGTTTATAATTTGAATCTACAGAGTAAAAACAAGGAGTGCTTTTTGGTGTGAAATAATGTTATTTGTAGCTGCTCTGAACAAATTTACTGGTCTAGAACATTATTTTGGCAGACTTTGAGTTAGTGTGTATTTACAGTACACAGTTTATACACAGAAGAGTTTAAATAGTAATCTGTTTGCTCTGAGTTGTTTCATCTTATCACAGTTGCAAAACCAAACGTTGTGGTCAACAAATAGATACAAACATCTCCTAAAACCCATCTGGAAAGTTCATCTAATGAGTAAAAATCACATTTTAATCCAGTTTAAATGTTTTGCTTCAGATCAGTGACCTGCTGGTTGAAGTACACAAACATTGCTAATGAGTTCATGAACGTTGGCAGAATGGCAATATAAACAAATGTTTTTATTTTTTACTGTATATAACTCAAATATAACTTTGTAACATCTGAAGTTTTTAATGTTGCCCCAATCTGAAGCAGGTCTTACCTTAAAGAGGTGATGAAAATGTTATGTAGATATATATGAGATATTTGATATTACACATGTAGAAATTCATTAAGAGCTTGAGTTTTATCTGCAGCGCGAACTCCGCGTCCTTTTTACTTTTCGAAGGGAAAATATATTTTTATTCATATTTTACTGACAAGCTATAGACGACACCTGGGATCTTCAACCTGTAACACTTCAGTCGCTGCAGCTTTCATCAAAGCTAACATAATTATTAATATTTCAATCTATCACCATGTGTGAGAAAACAATAGAGATAAAAGACGATTTGATTTGATTAGCCCAAGACTTGGACGTAACATTTAAAATTAAATATTGAATACAATTTTAAATAAATGAATTAAATATTGAACCAAATCGCATAGTTTTTTGTTGTTTCTAAGTGGAATACTTATATTAAATATAAAAAATGTGTGAAGACCTGCATAGTTCAGTGTTTAGATTTTATTAGGGGAGATCTACATACCAAATGTTTCGTATATAAAACTTTGCTTTTTGTTCTTTGATCTAACGTATAAAGATACTGTCAACAATTTATAACAGGTGTGTAACTGTAAGCCACAAACAGCAGTTGTTCATGTCCTGATGCTCAACAGTTCAGGTAGAAAAATCTGACAAGGTCAAGTCAGGTCCTCTGGACAGATTCAAACTAGACGGGCGGACTCTTGTGGTTAAAATAGTTTTAATGCTTTTGCTAACATTTGATAGAAGATAAAAATGTATCTGTGCTACTTTTGCTGTGTGTTATAGAAAAAGGTTCAGTGTTGGCTCTTAATCTTCAGGATCATTTAACTTTGCTTTAACCATGTAAAAAAAACAAAAACAGATGAGCAAAGTAAACTACAACTGATTTAAAGGTAATATTGGCTCAAAGATCATCTTTTTGGATCCTTTAAGTCTCAACATCAGAACATGTTTGATCAAACAAATTTAATGTTCGATCCAGAACCTGGATTATTAATAAACTCATCTCAGCCTTTAGTTTGTTTACCTTCTTAAATCTAGGCCCTGCATGGTCGGCCTGAGCTGTTGGAGGTGGCTGGGATTACGCACGTACGTGTGTGTATGTGTGTTTGTACACAGGTAAATGTCTGCTGGGAGTTTGACTTTGACTGTGGGTCACTCGAATGTTTTGTACTCAGGCAGTGATAAGGTCTTCTGCCAACACTCGGGAAAACAAACAAGCCTGATAGTGGCCGTATTTATACCCTGTTATATCTAACCCCTTTGGACTTTTTAAAATTTTTGCTGGTATTTGTGGTTTTACTGTAAAACTTCTCTTCAATTACAATTGTTTTTTGTCTGAGGTATAAATATCCCACTGCATCTGCTGTGATCATTTTTAAACTACGTGGACATAAAGGTCCTACATCCTGACTGTTTTAAGGCTGAACCAGTTGAATGTGTTTGGATAAATTGAGGGGGTTAATTAGCAGCTACAATTTAATGACTAGCTCTAAAGTTAATCGAACTGGGGGAGCGTCGTCACATAAAGCCAACCAGAGCAGTCAGGACTGCTGAAGCGTTGATTTCACCTCGACAGTCTTGTTTTCAGCCTCCTGTGCAAAGCCTCCATCACCGTTACCCACTGGCTGCGAGGCTAACTTTGGAGTGAGCTCTGTCGGGGCTTAACTTCAGTAATCCAGGTTTTAAAGTAACGAGCAGCCGCACAGTATTTATATCTGTCTTTTGTTGTCCGTCCCCGACATCCGTTTGGTGATTCATACCGGGAGCCTTGCTGCAGCTGCTCAGCCTGTACAGGATTCTGATGCTTTGGTTTAAAATAGTTCACTTTCAACACTCATGGGGTCTGGTGAGGAAAAAAACAGCCACATATTTTTTATTTTTGTGTTTTGGTGTCTATAAACACAACCGATCCTGACAAATGAAATTAACTTTGTCAGAAACTTTTCAAATGTAAACTCAGACACTTGTGTTTCTTAGTGGAAAATTTGACCCATTATAAATTCATCTTTTATCCTACATCCATCACATCATAAATAATCAGTTACACTATTTTTACCTTGTTAGTGGTACAGATGTTACTACAAGATGTCATAAAATTGCACTAGGAAAAACCGTTATAATCCTGAAAATTGTGATTATAAACTTAATATTGATGAGTCTTTATTACCTGGTTTATGAATAAACTCCAGGAAGCAGGTGATAAGATACTTATCCAAAATACAATTAAACTAAAGCTCGAGGGAAGTTATCTAAATAAGACTGATTTATATATTTTCATGTCTAAAGGGGAGCACAGAAACAAGTGATACAAAATGAGTTTTAATAAGGAATTATCAATAATGACTTTTTTTCTAATTATCTGCCTCAAAACCTTTAAAATGATCCGTAGTTTGTTGAAATTTGGTGATTTATCACCTGACAACAAATTACCGGTAGTTGTTTATGGGACAATGGTTTGCAAATTCATCTGTCCGTTCGAGAGAAAACAGTCAATTCTTAAGAAAATTAAAAGGATAATTTCTGAATATATACCTGCTATAAACCTTTAAACTAAAGGCAGATAGGGAAATTTAAAAACTGAGTGGCTGAGCAGCAGTTAGCATAGATGCTAACTTGACATTAAAACGCCATAGAAAAGCTAATGGGATTACCATCGTGCTTATTACTAATGAAATGTTTCACTGTCATGTTAAAAGTAAGTTTGATTTTTACTGATATTCTAAAACCATGTCATGTTTTCATGTCGTTTGATTGCAGTTAGTCCTTTTTTGTGCAGGAAGTGCTTCCTGAAAAGATCTTTGTTCAGTTTCTGCTGAAAGCAGTAAGATCGAGCTGAACGATGAACCAGATTTACGAGCTGCCGCAGTCGGTCGTTTCATTTCAGGCGTCGTTAAGGAAACCTATCTCATCAGCTGTCAGTCAAAGCTGCTAATCAGGTTCCAAACTATTCGTTTTATTGAGCGTTTTCCTCAGATTTTATTTGGACCACTTGTTTTTCTAATAACGCTTCAGAGGAACTGTGTTTAACCCGATGCGGGGCTGAGGCGAGTTGTTCAGCAGGAACAGGGTTTGATCGAATCTCTGTCGTGATTCGTTTAATCGTTTCCCTTCAGTCGCGTGTGAGAAGTGTGAAAACACGCCGAGCAGACAAACCTGCCGAATTCTTCTGATGCCTTGAATTCATTTCCAAGAACAGGATGTCATTTTCATTTTTAAACGATCACTAATAGAGATGTAGTTCAAGTTCATTACAGCTTGTTTGTGTTGATTTGAAGAAGTGTTTATTTTATTTTTATAAAAACAAAGTGCTCTAGTCGTGTTTGTGCTGCATCAGCATCCGCTTACAGCAGGAAGTGGTTTCACACCTTTCTTCTGTGCACGCTTGCCAAGCTCATCTTAGTTTATGAGTTGTGATTTTTAAACCGTGTATACCTCTGAGTTATGGCGGTACCTGCTGAAATGGCTGTTGGACAGAACCGCTAACAGACTCTGACAACATTTGGCTGGTGGGAGGTGTGAACTGCCCAGTCTGGTGGTCTGGTTCAAGTTCCAAGCATCACATCTCGTAGCTTTGCTTCGTGCTTTTATTTTATTTTTCAAACCCCATTAAAATGTTTTGTCCCACTCTTTTTCAGTGAAGGGCTCTCGGCCGGGGAAGAACGTTCAGCTGACGGAGAACGAAATTCGTGGCCTTTGCCTCAAGTCTCGAGAAATTTTCCTGAGCCAGCCCATCCTGCTCGAACTCGAGGCTCCCTTAAAAATCTGCGGTGAGTTCAGGTGAAACGAAGTCCACGTCGTTGAGACTGCGTGAGGAAAACGGGACAAAATGTCTCATGAGCCACTGCACAGATTTGAACGAGTCTTTCAGGAAATAATCACTGGACGTACATCTGCATCTGATTAATTAACAATTCAAAATGTGTGTTCTGCTGACAATATTAAAAACAGGGATTAAAGATCTCCGTTTCCACAATGTATTTCCATCAACAGTAAAAAATGGTAAACGTGTTTATTGTTGTGGTTTTGTTAAAGCCATCCAATCTAACGATGACACAAAGATTAAACTGATTTCTGAACCAGAACCATAGTTTTATCTATGCGTGTTTTCTGGTGCACGGTGAGCCCAGGTGTGAGCGTTGTTCCTTACATCTGGCTTCTTTGTGCAACTCTGGTTGATTCTCATCTTCTCAAGTCTCATCGTCTCCTCTGACTTGTTTCCTCGCGCTGTGGTGGGATCATCAATGTAAAGTGCACGGGCATCGTAACTCATCTGACTTTTATTAATTAATTATTTTTTTTTTTTTACTTGAAGGACCAGGTGTGTAGCCATGCTGCGCCATCATCTCTGAAATAATTTGCGCTAAATTTGCTTGTTTCTTGCATTAATTTATTTTGTATTAAACTTAAAATACAAGATTCTTCCATTTAAATATAAGAAAAGCTCAAACCACACATTTTAAACCCTGTGGTTTGTGTTTATTTCATTTTTGTGGATTCACTCAAAGTCCTAATTAACATCAAACATTCCCTTTTCAGTGCTCACACGTTAAAAATGCAAGTTTTAATCGTATTTCTGTGCTGCCCCCTGCAGGTGATGTCCACGGTCAGTACTATGATCTCCTCCGGCTCTTTGAATACGGAGGCTTCCCCCCAGAAAGCAACTACCTGTTCCTGGGCGACTACGTAGACCGAGGGAAGCAGTCTCTGGAGACCATCTGTCTGCTTCTCGCCTACAAGATCAAATACCCCGAAAACTTCTTCCTGTTGCGCGGCAATCACGAGTGCGCCTCAATTAATCGGATCTACGGTTTTTATGATGAGTGTAAGTGAACAGTGTCACCTGTGCGTCATGACCAAACCAGCTCCAGCCGTGCTGCACGTTTATTTTCCTCTTGTTGTCGGCAGGTAAGAGACGGTACAATATAAAGTTGTGGAAGACCTTCACAGACTGCTTCAACTGTTTACCTGTGGCCGCCATCGTAGATGAGAAGATCTTCTGTTGTCATGGAGGTAGATCCGGTCGACCAGTGACTTTAAATAGATTAAAGCTGGGAGTTGAAGTAAAACTGATGTGTGTCTCCCCGCAGGCCTCTCTCCGGACCTCCAGTCCATGGAGCAGATCCGCAGAGTAATGCGACCCACAGACGTGCCCGACCAGGGTTTGCTGTGCGACCTGCTGTGGGCCGACCCAGATAAAGACGTCCTGGGCTGGGGGGAGAACGACCGCGGGGTCTCCTTCACGTTCGGGGCAGATGTGGTGGCCAAATTTTTGCACAAACACGACATGGACCTAATATGCAGGGCACATCAGGTAGTGTCAGTTCTGTACCTTTACTTTTTATTTTGTAACGCGTATCAAACTTTTAAATTATTTTTTTATAAAACAGATCATGTTACAAACTACTGCAGATCTTTTTTTTTTTTTTAACAACATCTGGACCCCTGAAGTCTTTTTGCCTCTGTTGTCAGTCAAGGAACCACCTCACGTTTCCATCCCATCAAAAGGCTGTGATGAGATGATACAATCTAATCAAGACGCAGCCAAACTTCAAACTAAACCCTGAGCAGAGTCTCTGACCTGAAAGAAACTAAATATTTTGCTCCTCGTCGCAGAATAAAAGTTTTTATTCAAACAAGAGTTTGACAACTAAAGCTGCTTTTCCATCCAGTCTCACCACGACTCACAGCCTCAGTGGTTTTTGAGTCAAGTGCTACCTGTTGG
>JARVGV010000412.1:27585582-27598918 GCA_031762435.1 Hypsolebias longignatus | reverse complement strand
ATATATAGTATATATATATATATATATATAGAGTATACTGTATATATATATATATATATATATATATATATATATATATTTACAGTGTATATATACAGTATATAAATTAGTACTTTTTAGGTTTAGCAGAGAAATAGATGAAAAATAATCATTTTAAATGTGCAAACTTAAGTAAAACTTTTTTTCCCCTTCAATTAACCATGTTTATCATTTGTATTCCATCTTGGTGGTACAAAGGATCACCAGCCTTTACAGATGTTCACCAAAAAGTAGATGTTTGGATCATTAGTCATGAAACTGCTAAATATAGCTAGTGTTTAAAGAAAATCAAAAGTTTGATTTAATCATCAGTGGAGGTACCTGTGAGTTTGTAACATGAAGTGGGCACGATCTTTGTCGTTTGACGAGCGTCCCTGAAATCTTCACGTCTGTTTTAGCTGAATCTGGTCCAGATGAACAGGTTCAGAGGTTCGACCGTGCTTTGGAGCAATAAATAGTCGTGCAGTCCAGAAAAAAAAAAAAAAAAACTAAACAGGATTCTTACTGCGAGCCAGTTAGAATTTAAATATCACGTTCCAACGCCAAGCCACGACGCCTTACTCATGACTTTTTGAAGTAAAGTCACGCTTTTATTTCTAAAAATGACTGAAACGTCCTTTCAAAACAAAATGAAACAAACGCCCAACAATTGGAGCTGAATGCTTTTCTTTAAAACGGGTCAATGCTTGAGAGGCTGCACGTTTACGTTCTACAAACATTTAAAACTTGCTTGTCACCTCAGTTTACTTTTCTTTCGTGTAATCGTTTGTTTGAACTGAGTAAAAATGGCTTTTTGGACGTGTCGGCCTGAATATGAACGTGTTTAGAAGATGGAATCGAAGCAGACTCGACAAATCTGAGCGAGAAGAAATGCTCTCCCTCCCAATCGGCTCCTTGGACATGTTGCATTCTGGGCCCATTTTCAGCTATTTCGGCTGTTTTTGTAGCTAAACAAAGTGATTACCATCAGTATGAGCTAAAGCTGTCCTGATTTAGTTAATTTATTTTTGTCCAGACTTCGTGGCTTTGCGCTGAGTACCTTTAATTCCCGACGGCTCCACTTTACTTTTTTTTATTTCATCTTACCGTGCGGACGTTCAGGGTATTAGGAGTGAAAGTTCAGCTCAGACTGTTTCAACTCTTTGGTTTCATTTCGGTCGTTTTGAGCCATTTCTGCTCCGCCCCCCCCTTTTTTTTAAAAATTCAACAAATCTGCAGTTTTTGACCTCCGCACCTGAACAAACAGTTTCTCTTCAGTTTTTCTGTGGTTCTCTAACCGGGTCGACCTCTGAGTGAGGCACCGAGGTCCTGGTGGGACAAGCAACGACTGGACGTCACGGGTCATGTCCAGAATCTGCTCAGGAAGTGAAATGTTTTAATTCTAAGAGTTTTCGTGTCCACATGTGAACAAAGATGCATCGACGCGCTCCTCTGCTGTGGGTCGTGGTACCGTGGGGGGTTCTGTTTGTGTTTTAAAGATGGAAACAGGATATTTACAGTGATTTGTTATAAAACACGCAGATAAACATGTTTTGACCTTTTTATTAAAGAAAAAACAGAAAAATGCCACTGAGGAAACTTGAAACTCACAGAAAATAAAAAATAAAAAAACTAAACAATTTGCCACAGACTTAAAATTCACGTTCAGCAGAATTAAACTAACAGGACCGGTCTTTGACCCAGTCCAGTGGTTTCTAACACCTGTCTTCAGGTGTTCTGGTCCCCCCATTAATCTGTTCTGGTCCACCTGTCCTCAGGTGTTCTGGTCTACTTGTCCTCAGGTGTTCTGGTCCCCTCTTCAGCTGTTCTGGTCTACCTGTCGTCAGGTGTTCTGGTTCCCCTTCAGCTGTTCTGGTCCACCAGTCCTCAGGTGTTCTGGTCTACCTGTCGTCAGGGGTTCTGGTCCACCTGTCCTCTGGCATTCTGGTCCACCAGTCCTCAGGCGTTCTGGTCCACCTGTCCTCAGGCGTTCTGGTTCACCTGTCCTCAGGCGTTCTGGTCCACCTGTCCTCAGGTGTTCTGGTCCCCCTTCAGCTGTTCTGGTCCACTAGTCCTCGGGTGTTCTGGTCCCCCCATTCATCTGTTCTGGTCCACCTGTCCTCAGGCTTTCTGGTCTACCTGTCCTCAGGCGTTCTGGTCCACTCCTCATGAACAAACTGCTCCAGCTGTTTCAGGTTTGAGGTTTTCTTCTCCAGATGTTTCAGCTCCTTCCTCAGATGTTCAACAGGATTTGGATCAGACCGACACTTCAGAACAACTCCGTCCTCAGATTTTAATTCTGTTGAACCAAAATTTAAATCCAGGGACTGATTTTAATTCTTGGACTTTTAGTAATTTTTAAACTTTTGTCAGTTTCCGGTTACTTCTGTGGGTTTTTCCTCATTTAAAAGTACAAATAAATTTGTCTGCGTTCGTACAAAAGGTGGTTTGTTTCTGCAGCAGTTTGAAGTTTTTAAAGTGTAACGGAGTTAAGTGATGACATGAACCAGACGAGTTGATCTCATGAAGAATATTAAAGTTGTCGTCAGTAATACAGAATAATGTGGAGACCTGGTGTTTCTTAAATTCTTCACTTTTTACATTCTTTTCTTGGCTGTACAAACCTGGGCTTCAATCATTTTCTGACTGTTCTCATATTTGCCGTTTTAAAACATTTATTTCTGTAAAAATTATCTCATTATTTCAGACTTAATGTACGGTCTTTAATCAATCAGGGATTCTTTGCACCTTGCACTGTTGCTGGGTAGATTTCTAACTAGAATATTAAGATCAGCTGAGCGAGGAGATAAAAGCACATTTTAGTTGTCTTTTGGTTTTCGAGTCAATCACATGATCTCATTTCCAATTAGAAATAAATATACAATTTTTAACGCTGCGTTTGTGTCTTCTTTTACCTTCAGATTTAAAAATGTCCGACACATCCTCTTGTGTTATTCATACCAGAGTTTTGGACTAAGGTCCTCTGATATTAGACCAGGGGTGTGCAAAGTGGTCCACTTGCGGCCCTCTGAATGAATTTGTGGTCGCAGCTAAAATGATCAAAACACTCTAAAGTAGCAAAATGTTGGCTAGATTTATCAAAAGGCTAGCTAAAAGACGTTAAATTGTAGCAAAAATTAGCAAATGGCTAGCTAAAAGTAGATGTTCAATGAAAGTACCAAAAGTCTATGAAAAGAGCTAAATGACCAGCTAAATGGTTGAAAGCAGCAAAATGTTAGCTAAAAGTAGCAAAATGTTCAATGAAAGTACCAAAAGTCTATGAAAAGAACTAAATGTCCAGCTAAATGGTTGAAAGCAGCAAAATGTTAACTAAAAGTAGCAAAA
The DNA here is from genome assembly GCA_031762435.1 of Hypsolebias longignatus. Classification (NCBI taxonomy): domain Eukaryota; kingdom Metazoa; phylum Chordata; class Actinopteri; order Cyprinodontiformes; family Rivulidae; genus Hypsolebias; species Hypsolebias longignatus. The sequence continues at coordinate 27,595,555 of JARVGV010000412.1, read as the reverse complement.
TGTTCAATGAAAGTACCAAACGTCTAGGAAAAGAAGGTGGTAGAGGCTAAAAGTAGCAAAAAGACCAGCTAAAATGATAACACTAAGCCGCAAAATAGCCTCCTTTAACAAAAAGCTAGCTTAAAAATAAAAAATGTTAACTAAAAGTAGCAAAAGGCTAGCTTACCATTCAGGTTGTTTCTGTGAAAGGCAAGTGGCCTTAAGGCGCTAAGGATCTATTGTTGGGTTACCGGCGACTGTGGCTCATCAGTTGGGCTGGTTCTGCGTGCCCCCAGCAGTTTGTCCACTTTGAGAGGGTGCTATTTATGGGACAGAGTTTTGTTACATGACTGATGGTCTTTTGGATGAAAGACGAAACGTTTCAACCGAGAAGAATCTGTCCAGATGACCTGACTCAACTCTTTATTTATTTACTTACCTGCTACCAAACATCAACAACCTAATCCAACAATGTTCAGTCAGGTCATCTGGCCAGTTTCTTTCTTTTTTTTTTTTTTTTTTGCTGAGACGTTTCGTCCTTCATTCAAAGGGCTTCTTCAGTCTGAGGAGACTCCAAAGAAACTGCTTCCCACAAACAGCACACTCCCATAGTGGAAAAAAACCAGTTTGCTGGTGCTAGGCCTGGATGATAGAGCATGCATCAGGACTACTGAAAGCAGCTAAATGTTAGCTATATTTAACAAAAGGCTGTCCTAAAGGGGCAACATGTTGACTAAACTTAACAAAACACTAGCCAACAGGAACAAATTAATTAATTCAACTTTTATTTATACAGGTTAGTCTCATCGAGCCTCGAGGACTCATTTACAAGAGAGACCTGATTTTAACAAAGAGCGATGACAGCAGTGGACAATTATAAAAGAAAGCATAAATTTAAAATAAATTGAAAAAAAATATATAAAAAAAAAAACAGCTACGTTATAAAGCTATATGAAATACTAAAAACAGGAACATAGCTGCATTGTTTTTTGCCATGAACCTAGCAGTTGTTTGATATTTGTTGAAAGAGGCAAAGGCTAGCTAAAAGTAGCAAAATGGTAGCTCGAAGCTAAAAGTAGCTTTGAAGCTGAATCCAAATAGAAGAATGAACCAACTCCTGCATGAGCTGAACATTTTGATATTTGAACGGCTAAATATACAAACAAAAAAAAAGTACAGAGTGCGCAGAAATAAAAAGCAAAAATTATACACAAAATGTGAGGCATGCAGGAGGAAGTGCTGACATGGAGATTCATAACAGCCGAAATAACTGAAAATATGGCAACATCCGTGGGATGGAGAAGTCCAAACATTTTATTAGTGCAGGACAGGTCCCTCTTGCTCAATGAGGCTAGCCTGTATAAATAAAGGTTGAATGAATACATGTTTATGCTCATATTTGTAGCATATAAAAGTGCTTTGTTTACATTGAGTCCAGATCTGTTTTTCAGAAATGTATGTCAGTACATCTGAAAACAACGGTACTTGAGTAAACTCCTTTAAACCATGCCATTGGATATAGTTTAGGGTAACTTTTTTATTTTTGATATATTTTGCAATAATTATCTCTAAAATAACCTTTACATTTAAAAAGTGACACTTGCTTTTAATTGAGCTGCTACCCTATTTGAATACTGATCCAACAGAATAAATCAGCTGAATGTTAGTTTAGTATAATAACTACAGTACAACCAATGTCAAACTTGAATATTTAATTTGGGGAAAGCCGTTGACCCGATTATTGACCTGCAGGCAAACTGAGGCCCTGTTATTCACCTTTCCTCATAAAATGTGGCTCCGCCCATTAGTAAATCTGACCATTGAGAGAGCAGGAAACCCTGCGCCGGGTTCAGTTTGAAATAGTTGACGTTGACTTTAGCCAATAGCGCTTCAGATGGGCGGGGCCTAGGTTAGTTCGGTTGTCGTGGATGTTGCTGATCGTCAACTTTTGCGATATTTCCGAGGCTACTTAGCAAAACAGTTTCGTTTCTGGGCTCTTTCCCGCTCGCTCGCAGCTTCATTTTAACCCGTTTCGAGATCTCCGACGAGGATTTATAATCGTCACGAAAGCAGCAAGTGTCCGAAGTGACGACGGGACTCGGCACGACGGCGGAAAAAGCGAGCGGGTTAAGTCGGTTAGCTAACACGTAGCAGGCGAGCGGCTTGCTAGAAATTTCTCTGGCTCACGGTACTTTCGTTTGCTACAAAAGACTCCCAGGTACGTTACGCAACTTTACACCCGCATAAGAGGATATTACTCCAAATACTTTGTCCAAGAATGTGTGTTTTTTTTGTTTTTAGCTCGACGTGTAGCTGTTTGTGTGTTCGGTTGGTTTAGCTACAGCTAGGCCCGAGCCCTGCTCAGCTGATAACAGCGTCTTTTTCCCAGTAAGCTGAGCTGCAGAGCTAATGTGCTAATTAAACACACCACCATGCCGGTGCTCCAGTGATGGAAGAGAAACACCTCACCATGAAGGGGATATGTGCTGACTGTCTCGTACCTGCAGGAATGTGCTGTCTGCAGACTGGATGTGCAGATTGGTTGTTTTATATGTTGTTACCACGGCTTTACTGTTGACCCTTGTGATTGCAGCATGCTGATGGTGGGAGGCAATGGACGGGTACACTAGAATGAGTGTGAAGGAGCTGTGTGAGACAGATGACCTGGCCACCAGCTTGGTGCTGGACCCTCTTCTGGGCTTCAGCACCCATAAAATGAACATCAGGTAAACGAATCAAACGCTGTCATTTGTACACAGAAACCATGTCGAGCCCTGTTCGTAAACAAAAATGACTTGGATTGAATATATTTGTTGTTAGGGTTGTGAATCTGTCTTCCGATTCAGATTTTTGGTGTTACTATTAGATTTAAAATCTATTTTATTGAAATGGTCATAAATTTTGTCTAAATTATGTAAGTGACAAGATGAAATGGTTAAACAACAATGAAAACAAATATAAACAATAATTTTAGGTTCCTTACTGTATCCGATCTTTCATATTCATATCAAAATTATAAAGTTCATAAAATTCTGACACTCAAATCACAAGTATAGGTTAGCTTAGCTGCCTGGCTTTTTATAAAATAAAAATCTAGGAACAAATAATTCATCCATCCATCCATTATCTTTACCCACTTCTTCCTTTTCGGGTCACGGGGGTCACTGGTGCTCATATCAGTCATCACTGTGCGAGAGGCAGGGGACACCTGGACAGGTCTCCAGTCCATCACAGACAAGTAATTCAAAATATATAAATACAAAAGTAAACAGACTTCAGCCTACCACAGTGCATTAACCTTCACAGGTTTTCTAACCATGTAGCACAAACATTTGCTCTATTTTCAAAACTTAATATGAAATACACAGAATTCACAGTCTTAACAATATTGATTCACATTTGCTAAATCTTTAACAAAATTTCAAAACCTGTGCAAACCTGAACAAAAACTCTTCTGAACTGTAATTTACAAACCATAAATTGTGTCATTTAGAACTGGCTCCAGGTGATGTGTCATCTGACATCTGTAGCCTGTTAAAAAGACAAATTACATTACATTTTTTTTGTTTAACTTTATAAGTTTAGTATATTGTAAGAAAAAACAGTTACCCTTTGAGCTGCAGCTGGTAGCTTTAATCTCCCACTGTATCCCTCGTTTCATGGAGGAGATGTGGCTCTGCTTTATTACTAAAAAAAGCTACACGAAGGAATAACATATGTTGGGTCCAGCATATTAAAAATAAACTTAAACCCCTCACCTTCGACTGAGCTGTCTGCTCGTAAATTGTTTGAGATATCACCAGCGATGGAGTGGGAAATCTTAACAGCTCCTGGGGAATCAGCTGGAAGTTTGTTGCTCCAGAGTTCGCTGATCTTCTGCTTTCGCTTTTCATCTGTTTGTCGTATTTCCAAAATACTGTACGGCAATTTTATTTTACACTTCTTGCAAACAACCGTGCTCTTGTCAGGCTCTGTCTTCCCCAGAACATTGTAGGATCTGAAACGACTTTACACCAACGTTTAACGACGGAGGGGCAGGTTGAATCACGCTGTCCTCTCGCTCCATACTAGCAGGCTCCATTCAGATAAAGGGAGCTGGCTTGCTGTACGGTGGCCTACAAGGCCAAATTCTACGGTGGCCGAGCGGACACGCAATGCGATATGCAGTACGCTCGGGTGTAGGAGCGGAAAAAAATAAAACTCAAACGCATTTTAAAATCGATTTGTGGGCTTTTAGAATCTAGTTGGAATCGCCAGGATTAGGAATCTAGATTTTTTAATGAATCTTTTTTTCTCTGCACTCCCATTTGTTGTCTCAGTAAATATGTATGCTCTATTTTTCAGTTGTTCATTGTCCAGTTCATCTTGAAAGTAATACGAGAAACGGCCCAGATTCAGGCCAGCTGCAACGCCCGCTGCCCTTCCCACCAAAGTTTTAGCCTAAGTTCATCTAAGGCTGAGAAATGACGGCGCTGAAGTTCATTGTTTCGATCTCCTGGTGTTGTGAGATGTTGCATTCAGGGTGTGTGTTGTGATTGACTCTCAGCTACTACCACGTCACGTTTTAGCTCAGTATGTGTAGAATGGACTGGGTTGGTTCCAGTTTAGTGTTGGCTAATGTGGCCAACGCTGAAATGGTGTGTGGGTGCAGACAATTGCCACCACGGCACATGGCATCGTTGTCCGCCCTCACGCTGCTGTTCGGCGTAGTGTTTTTATGCTACTAGTGCTTAGTGTATATTTAATTGATGTTTTTCTTAGTTCATATCTTGGATCTTGTTACAGTTTTTTATTTTACATTTTATTATTGGATGTAACTGGGATCCTGTGTACATAATTTCGTTCCACCACATGCACCACATGGGGTGTGAATGACAAATAAAGAACCTTGAATCCTTGAACCCTCACTGGAGCTGTTGGCAGACAGTTGCCCCCTCCTCAAAGAGATTATCTTAATCCACCATTGTTTTTAGCCACTGTGCTCCATCTTCATTATATTTGTTTCACTGTAAATATTGTTTAAATTTATCCTTTTGCAAACTAATAATTATTATATAGGCATTTGTGCTAGGAATATATGAATTACATTATTTTGTGCGTTTAATTTGACATATCTTGTTCTCGTAATTGTAAATGCAGGGTGTGAGGCACCAATCAGGGCGTGTCTCTGTTGCTTTCTACAACAGTAATATTGCGCTGCGGCGGCCATCTTTATTGGATTGGCTCTGGGTCGTAATGTGCGTCCAACGTTTATGTCCCTTAAAACAAAGTTTCCGTGGATTCTCTTCAGCGGTTCATGAGATTTTTTTGGTGACAAACAGAAACGCGCAAAAAAAAAACATGGTTATAGTATTTTTCTTTTCTTTTTTTTTTGTTGACTAGATGATTGCTTGTTGTAAATAATTTAAATATTTAATTTACCTGTGGTTAAAACTGAATGCTGACATTGCGTTTTTTTTTTTCTTCTTTTTTTTCATCAACGGCGTACAGAGAAAAGCAACTACAATTATCGCCCGCCGTTGAAAGGCAAATAGTGTTATTTTTGTCTATGTTCTCCTGTTTGTTAGCAAAATATCAACATACACCACTGGACAGATTTTAATGAGACTTTCAGTAAACTGTTTTTGGGTGCACTTCCACAGCTGATTATGTTTTAAGGTCAACCTGGAAGCTGAAAAAAAAATGCCACCATAGCTAATCATTCTAAGCAAACACAAAAATAGCAAGAAGTTGTGGTAGTAGCTGAGAGTTATCCTGTACATGCGCTCCGAGTGTGACGCTGTTTTCAGGCTCTGAATGACAAAAGTATTCATAACGTATTTCAACTTTAGACGATCTCAGAGTGAAACTCAGACATGGAAGTTGGTGGGTGATATCTGTTCATTCAAAAACTTATTTCGTGTTTAATTTCCTGTTTATTAACGTGGATTTGTGTGAATTATCTGGACGCAGTGAAGAAGGTTTTGTGACAGAGGAGGATGCTGGGATACGGTGAGATGGAAGCAGATGTCATGGTGACCCCTCAAGGAAGCAGACGACCAGTTAAAGATGACCTCAAGAAACCAACCTGCGTTTTTATTAATTGATTTTTTTGTCATGTCTGTTTTAGTCCTCAACCAGAGGTCCGACGTTGGGGGAACCTGAAGGAGACCCTGCTGCGGTTTCAGCGTACGCACGACTTCGACGCTACGTTTGAGGCCCTGACGGTCGGGGAGCTGGCCGGCGACTACTTTAACGCTCTGGGAGGTCATCGAAAGGAGCTGCTGAGACAACACGTAGGCACAAAACTAAAAGAAAGTCAAAACATTTGTGTTTGGAAGCTTGTAACCAGACTAACTGCTGATCTGTGGGTGCAGGTTTATCGTTACCTCGGCGCCTTCCTGCTGGATAGTGGCATCAAGATCGAGTCCTGCGACCGATACTCCTCTGAGACTAACGGAGCAAAGATAACGTCGACGAGGCACTGGTATGTCCCTCACAAACTCCTCTGTTCCCCGTCAGCTGCTCCATTCACTGGGCTCATTGAGCGGTTTCTCTGTGACGCTCCGCAGGTTTGTTGGGGAACGCGTGGAGGTCTTACTGGGCTGCATCGCAGAGCTGAGCCCGGCTAACAGCGGCGTGCTGAGGACGGGGGTCAACGACTTCAGCGTCATGTATTCCACACGTAAACGCTGCGCTCAGCTCTGGCTCGGGCCCGCCGCCTTCATCAATCACGGTGAGTTTGTTGTGATCAATCAGTTTTGAGCTGCGTTTTTAAATCGTTCACAACGAGGCGGCAGAGTTTTGGCTTTTCATGATAAGAAAACTAAACGTGGTTAGATTTGATCTTTTTGACGTTCGTCTCTTATTGACATCAACGCTCTGCAGGTAAGGAGCTTTGTTTAGCAGCTTTTAAACACAGCATATGTTTCATGTTTTCCATTTTTCTGCCCTTATAAATACAGAACGAGTCATTGCTTCATTATTGTGCTGTAATTACCGTATGTTCTGGCGTATAAGTCACAGCTTTTTTTGCATAGATTTATCAGGTCCTATACACCAAAGTGACTTTTATACATTTTTTCCCCCCATATTCATAACACAATTTTTCACAGATGCTTTAAATTTTTGAAGAACTGCAACAGCGAGTCCTCCTGTGGAACGCTTGAGAGCTTGCAGCTCCGGCCACAATGGATGGGTGGATGGATGGATGGCGCTGCCCAGGCAAAATGAAGCTGTTTTGACCATTAAATAAACGCATAATAAATGTGACTTATACGCTGAAGTGACTTGTATATATTTTTTCCTCTTCATGATGCTTTTTTGACTGGTGCGACTTATACTCCGGAAAATACGATAACTCTGATTCCATCAGTTCTTTGCAACTTCTCACCTGAGTTCTTCAAAACACAACTGGGCTATAAATGTTTCTTTATTTTTCACCGTGTTGCGAATGAGTCTCAGCTACTATCAAGCCAAATTTCAGCCCAGCGTTTGTAAAAATGACTGCGTTGCAGCCATTTTACTGTGGAGGCCATCTTGAATCGGTTGTAGACCTTCAACCGTGGATTACTTTCTGGAAGCTTCGTCGAGATCTGTTCAGTGGCTTTCGTTTGTTTAAATCAGGTCTCTCTTGTAAATGAGTCCTCGAGGCTCAATGAGAATAACCTGCATAAGTAAAGGTTGAATTAATGAATGGCCCATGTGATATTTTGCTAATAGACAATTAAGATCACACAGATAATTTACTTTTGATCAGCTTTATTGTATTATTTATCAGCAGCTGTTATGTACAAACTAAATGCTTTTCAGAGAAAAACGTAAAAAAAAATATATATATATATATATGATCTAAGAAATGTCTCATGTTTTGTGTGATTAATTTAATAATGTCAAATATTTTGTCTTCCTCTTTTCTTCGTCTGCTGGGTGGAAGACTGCAAACCAAACTGCAAGGTAATATTCAACAGAAACACGTTCTGCCAGCTGAGCCTATAAATATATTTGTTTGTTTGTTTAAACTGTTCAAATGTAGCATTTTAAAGGTGTTTTCTTTTTTTTTAAGGGCTGATTGCACCTTCTGTTTTCTAAAACCTCACGGGGCTTTTATCCACTCCTGTTTGTTTTTTCCTTTCTTGCACCTGCCCAGTTCGTCCCCGGAGAGAAAAATGTCGCCTGCGTGGAAGTGATTCGACCCATCTCGCCTGGGGAGGAGATCACGTGTTACTATGGTGCCAGCTTTTTTGGCGAAGGCAACGAAATGTGTGAATGCTGCACCTGCGAGAGGTGTGTCCTCCACCCCAGCAGGCGTTGCCTCTTTTATTGTCTTTATAAGAAATCGGCACAGTATTTACTTTAATCTTATTATTTTACATGTTTTTTTTTTTTTTTAAGGAATGGGGAGGGTCACTTCAAACACAGAGGGAAACAGCCTGAATGTGAGGAAACAAAGGACCCCGCGGGCCAAAAGTACCGCCTGAGAGAGCGATATCTCCGTCATCACAAAGAGAAATGTCATTTTACGTCCAGACCGCCGGGAATTCACGCTGGGATTCTTAAAGGTAACCGTTCCCCCCCCTCTACAACTGACCCGCCAACGTGTAGGAGGTTAAATTGTTTTACTTTGTTCCAATAGCACCGATTATGCACATTGTTTTCAAATTGGCCAGTATAAGAATTAACTGCAACTGAAAGCAATGACAGCAAATATGAAGGATTTAAAATAAATTAGTTATTTTAATCTAAAATAAAACAATTTCAGTTCAGAACTTTTAGCTGTGATTAACCGGAAACAGCATGATGGAACGTAGACGGATATTTATCTTAAAAATATATAGACTTAATTATCTGCTTGTGTCACACTCTTCATGATACAGGAGTCTGCAAACATAGTTACCAAAAATGTGACACATTTGTTGTTTGTTAGCAAAATATGTCTTCAATGGATGGGTTCTAACGAATCGTTCAGATATTAAACGTTGATCTACAACTGATGGAAGTCACAGAGAGCTGACGTCCGCCGGTGCAAAAACTCTCAGCTTCACAGAGACCGAGCTAAAATTTAGTGACTTATTAGGTGAAAGTCATCCTCAGTACATCATCACACATGTGTTCAAACTGCTACAACTGTTCATCAGGGTCAAGTCGGGTCATCTGGAAGATTCTTCAGTTTGTTTCTTCATCTGATTTCATCTTGACATGAAAGGCGGCGGGCGATGTGCACTCGCCTCCTTATTTCCTACCAGATGTGTTCACATATCAGCAGGAAGTTTTCATTCGACCGCTCATTTGTCGTCTTTTTTTTTTTTTTGTGTGTGTGTGTCCACAGCCATCCCGTTCAGGAACTCCTTCACGCAGCAGATGAGGAGAAATGCCCTGAAGAACAGGAAACTGAACGAAACCAAGAAGTGGAGACGAGAGAAGCAGAGGCGCTCGGGGAAGCTCCCGCTGAAGTCCTCCGCGGGGAAACGGCACAGGACTGCTCCGCTTCTGTCCCAGGTCACTCTGAGGGGCGTTCAGGTCAGGGTCCGACGCCACACGCTGGATTTTCTGCTCCGCTGTACGAAGCCCGACAGCAAAGAGAGAGCGCTGCTGCAACAGCTGGAAGACGGGAAGACGAACTGTCCGAAGCAGCTGAAACCAGCCGGAGAGGAAAACGACGACAGCGCCGGCGATTTGAAGCCCTTTACTCTAAACTCCTCCATGTCTGTGCACCAGAAGCCCAGACCTGCAGCGCACGGCGCAGGGTTGAACAAGAAGCCTGTCAAAAAGGTGCGCGGGCAGGCGGCTCGCAGGAGAACCTCGTCCAAAACCAAACGCACAACGCAGCAGGAACAGACGGAGCCTGACAGCACGGGCTCTGCTAAGGCTAACGTGTGTGAGCCTGGTGGGGAGGACGGACCCGACGGTGCACCCACACAAGAGGAAGCAGACAAAGCAATCGCAGGAAGTCAAAGCAACGACTGCAGCGGCGTCGAACCAGACAAAGTAATCGCAGGAAGTCAAAGCAACGACT
>JARVGV010000412.1:27527996-27538750 GCA_031762435.1 Hypsolebias longignatus | reverse complement strand
AACACCCCCCCCCCCCCCCCCCGTTTTACTCTGCTCAGTTTCACCACGCTACTGTAAAACACACACTCCTCCTCCCGCACAGGCGCCAGCGCCTCGGTACCACAACTCCTAGGGAACACGGGGATGTCTCCATGGCAACAAGCAGCTTGCACCACTAATGAACCGGTTGCCGTGGTAACTGTGATGGCTGTATTGGAACTGGGAAAAACAAGTGGGAGATGGCGTGATGCTACAAAACCCCTTTTTCTCTCTCTCTCTCTCTGTGTGTGTGTGTGTGTGTGTGTGTGTGTGTGTGTGTTAAAATTAAAGGTCTAGCATTCCTATGAGGGATGCATATCGCCTGCCGCGTCTGTCGCATCTTGTTAGACGTGTGAACACTCGGAACGTGCGTTCAGTACGACTCTCGGCTACTTCCACATCACCTTCAGCTCGTCCTCTGTCACACACAGGGTCAGCTGTGGCCAGTCTGTGCTGGTGAAGGTGGATGTGCCGTGGCGGCCATCTTGAATGGAGTTGACTCCAGGTGTCAGTCAGCAGTTGAACAGCCGGCGATTACTTTCTGGGAGTTTCTTTCACATTGTCCAGTGTTTTACAGGATGTTTTGCTAACACTGTCGACCATCAAACACACAAACAGCATCATGGCGTCGTCGGCGCCTTCTTCAGCGGGCGAGGATCACTTGGTCAGGACTGGTAGACCAAACTGGTTCTAAAAATGATGGAACGTCTCCGTTAGTTGTTTGCGTCCGTGCTCGCTCAGGATGGGCGACTGCGACGACGTGAAGCTCGAAGCGAAGCGGTCTGTCGACGCCTGAGATAAATATTATTAACTGTTTAATGTTTCAGTGTCCTGAGTCGACTTCTGCTGTGACTTGGCGCTACTTTAAAAAACTGAACTGAGTTAGTTTTAAAGCTAAATAAGAGCTGAGTTTAGTCCAACTCTGTTTACATTAATGCACAATGTTCCTGTTTAATAAACATATAAATAAACACACAGTCAGGAAACACCTATGAACTGACACTGACAGGTGAGAAGCCAAGACCTTCAGTCAGATTCAGTGGTTTTCTGTGTTCTGGACCAGTCGGCTCACGGCTGCCTCAAGGTCAGAAAGCAGCGCCCTCCATCCGGGCATGAGGAGGGGAGGAGGAGGACGAGGAGGAGGACATGGATGGGAGGAGGGTGCTGCCAGAAACAGTCTGTCAGCCATCTGTGTGTGACTTATTCTCCACTTTGCTGCTCAGGCCTCGGGGCCGTTCTGCATTTTGGATGTTCATGACCCCGCCGGAGACACCCCAAGCTGCACGGAGCTGATGCATCATTTCTGCTGACCAAGGCCGCCACCCACTTTACTCCCGCACCGCCGCCCCCACCCTGATGGAACAGCCTCTGCAGCTGCAGTCACAGATAATCCTGTCACCTCACAGAGGGTCTCCAAAGGCAGCAGAACGGGCACAGTACCATCAAAAGGCTATCTGTTAGCAAAATATCTCATTAGCCACTGCAGGTTTCAGTGAAGAAATCACTTGTATCTTCTGGAGTCCATCTCACTCAGTATGGCTCCCGTGGCTAACAACGTAGGAAATCACAAAAATGGCTTTCAGTCAGTTTTAGAGCTTCTGCGCTTCAATCTGGTGTGGTAGTAGCTGAGAGTCATTCACAACACAGCTCTGAGCGCAACATGTTGTCTTTTAGCTCCGACATAAGGCAGCGGGCGACATGCATTCCCTCAATGGTCTTAAAAGTCATGTTGCCGCTCGGACTCTAACGTTTTGTTTCGGCTGCTTCTCTGCAGAAATGCTTGCGGTTCGACCCCGACGCCACGGTGTGGAAGGCCAAGCAGCAGGTGCTGTGCTCCCTGACCGAATCGCTGCGGGACGTCCTGAACTACGGCCTGTTCCAGCCCGCCACCGACGGACACGATGCCAAGTTCCTGGAGGAGGAGCGGCCGCTCAGAGAGTACCCGCAATCCTTTGAAAAAGGGGTGCCATATTTGGAGGTACGGCTCAGCGCGGCATGTCCTGATGATGTCACTGCCATGCTTTGATGAGAAAACAAAGCTCAGATCAGAGAGGAGAGGGATCCGCTGAGCTTTGTTACAATTGTTGTAAAAGGCCCAGACGAAAAGTAATTCAATGTTACAACATATTTTTCTAGCTGTGTAAGATTTTAGACGTGAAAGGATTTGACTGACTCAGCACTTCTGTAGCCGTTGGAACGCTGACTCAGCACTTCCACTGTTGGTTCCTGTTTTTATTTTGCTCACAGCTTATTATAATCTGCTTCTGCACACTTGGTGCTGTTTCACCCGTTCGTTCATCAAAACGTTCAGCTCGTTCAGAGTATGGGTCCTCTGATTTAAAACTATATACATTTAATTTTTCAAAACAAATAACTCACTTTGCAAACATTTTCCCATGAAAACACACTGACATCTCTCAAATGTGAACAAAACCTTTTAGTTTTTGAAACACTGTTCTCTGTTTTTGTCTTCACTTTTAACTGCCATTTTGACACATTTAACTAGCCTTTAGCTAGTGTTTGGTTATTTTTACCTTTAGGCTTTTAGCTTGTGTTTAACTCCCTTTTTAGCGTTTAACTAGCATTTAGCCATTTTTAGCTTTTATTAAGTGTTTTGTTCTTTTTAGCTTTTATCTAGAATTTTGCTCCTTTTAGCTTTTAGCTAATGTTTGAACCCTTTTAACTTTAATCTAGTGTTTTACTTCTTTTAGCTTTTAGCCAGTGTTTTGGCCCTTTTCATTTTTTATCATGTGAGCAGCTGGTTTCGGCTGTCAGCAGCTAACTGATTGATCCACTGTGAGCGGGTGCTATTTATAAGACTGAGCTGAATACAGCATCTCAGACTGAAGAAGTCTTTCGGACGAAAGACGAAACGTTTCTACTTTTTTGTTTTGTTTTTTAAATGTCCAGAGGACCAGACTTAGCTTGTTTTAGATTTTTCTACCTGGATTGTTGAGCATGCATCAGGGTATTTTGGCCCTTTTAGCTTTTAGCTTATGTTTTAGACCTCTAAGCTTTATCTAGCATTTTGCTCATTTTTGCTTTTATCTAGTGTTTTGCTCCTTTTAGCTTTTAGTTAAGGTTTTGGCCCTTTTAATTTTTATGTAGCATTTTGCTCCTTTTAGCTTTTATCTAGTATTTTGCTCCTTTTTTATTTTAGCTAATTCTACTGTTTTGCTCCTTTTAGATTTTAGATAATATTTTTGGCACTTTTAGCTTTTATCTAGAGTTTTACTCTTTTAGCTTTTAGCTAATTTTTGGACCTTTAAGGTTTTAGATAATATTTTGGCCCTTTTAGCATTTATCTAGTATTTGGATCCTTTTTTCTTTTAGCTAATGTATTGTTTATTTTAGTTTCTATCTAGCGTTTTGCTCTTTTAGCTTTGAAACAGCATTTACAACATTTCACTGAAGGTGTTTGTTTTAGTTGTATGATTTAAATGAGGTCACGCAAACTCCAACCATAAAACAGAATTTACAGAAGAGAATCTTTCATTTTTCTGTTTAAATGCTTAAACAGCAAACGGTCTCAAGTTGGTCACTCATAATAATAATAATAATAATAATAATAATAAGTAATAATCTTGTTGTATTCTTATATTAGTGGAGGCTCTGAATCATATTTAACTGCTATAATTTATTTTCTTTTATGAAGGTTAAAACAAAATACATGTAAACCAGATGAACCGTGTCTGCTCAAAACATCTTCAGGCCCTGATTTTATGGATCTGGGCTGAAAGCTCAGAGGATTGAGGACAACGAGCCTCTGGGTTTGAAATAACGGCTAATTTTCTTTTTCTTGGTTTTAGTTCCGTTATAAAACCAGAGTTTACAAGCAGACAAATCTGGACGAGAAGCAACTGGCCAAACTTCACACCAAGGTAGACAAATCTTTGTTTCTGATCTCTGAGATGTCAGACATCATGTTTATAATATAATTCCTGTCAAAGCCTTCGATGAATCATTGTTTTAAATTAGTACAGCCATGTTTGAAGTTTTTAATGTTGCACTATTTTATTATCGCCTACCCTCCTTATTATTTCTGATATTTAAAGTTTCTTTTTTTCTTTGTCTTTTTTGTTCAGGCTAGTCTGAAGAAATTTATGGACTACATTCAAACCAGCGGTGTGGACAAGATGGCCAAGTTCTTGGACAAGGGTCTAGATCCAAACTACCAGGATCCTGACACTGGAGGTGAGGACAATGACATATTTGACATGTATTGCTCTTTTTAATATCTAACTAAATAAGGCTACAGACTTCATCTTGTGTTTAAACAGTTAGCAGCAAAAATACAGTTAGCCACACACTCTCTCCTGAATAGTCCTTAGCCTTGTTAGTTTGTTAATTTCACTGAGATTACTCTGACTGCTGTCTTCTGTAGGTAAGATACTGACTCCTTTTACCCTCTCTGCACAACCCTTTTATTTTTTAATAACTTATTTTTAACAGTATGATTTTGACACAGGCATGCATTATTGTAATACTTTCATAAAGTGAACATATTATTTTTATTTAAGAAAATTGATTAAAAAAATATGAAAACTTCCTTTACGGAGAGCCCATACAGTATTTAGTAAAATTTTTATTATTTTCAATCAAAGCATTAAAAGTGTTATTTTTGACATTTGGTGTTTTATTGCACAAATCAAAGTAGGACATTTCAGACAGAATCGTCTAAAACAAATCTTTTAAAGAAGATTATATAATATCCGATGCACCTTAAATGCAGCACTATGTCCCATAATGGCATTAAATGCATCAACAAACGGGGCGTTTTGTTGTTTAACAGTTTTTCTCAGATTCATTAATGTCGGTGAGTTGTATTTCTTGCTTAAGTCTTGTGAGAAATGTACATTTTAGGTGTAAAACATGTTATACTTTATAAAATGTAGATGTAATTTGCAAGCATGATAAGGCTAATTTTGGTGCTAACGCTAATTTTTACTTATTCTAATGCGCATGCTCAAAGTTAGCTTGACTCCAAGTTGACAGTTGAGAACATAGCTTTTTCATTTATATAAATAAATCTTGCCGTCCAAACAGCTTTAATTTATGTATGGCTAGTGTTTGTTTGAACTTTTATAAAAGTTTTGAGTTTGAGTTGTTTTAGATGGCAGGAATTATTTAAATTAAGTTTTTTGTGCGTTTCTCTGAGTGGATGTTATCATGTAGCTAGTAGCTAATTCAAATAATTTTAAATCTGGACAGGACTATCTTTCAATTAATGCAGTTTTTTAAACAGTTTGTGACTTGTGACACTTCTATTTTATTTCTGAATATCAACAAGGGACACTTCACTGTTATTATTCAGGCAGGTTAATCTCATTGATTAATCTCATTATTAGCATCTAGACCACTTCCAAGTTTAATTTTTTAAATCTCAATAATTTAAAATTGATGACTGGATTATTTTATCCTTCAGTGCTTCAGATTGGTAATTCCATGAAACCCCAAGATAATCTCCAGGTATCTTGCATTGATTAAAAAAATAGTTTCTTATGACTTTTTTTATAATTAAAATGAGCAGTCTGCTGCTTGTTTTATCTTTATGCCTTTATTTAATAAGGTTTTAACAAAGTTTGTAGATTTAAACTGACAACAGCAGGCCAGATGTTTGGGAACCACAGGTTCAGATGCCAAAAAGCTGTGAAGTTGCTCTAAAAGCACACTGCTAAATAGAAAAGATCAAAGTTTCTTTATTATCATACGCACCACATGTGGTGGAATGAAACTGTTCACAGGGTCCCAGTTACTTCCAACCAAAGTATAAAATGTAAAAGAAAAACGGTAATAAGATCAAAGATATGAACTAAGAAAAACATTAGATTAAAAATATGCTAAGCACTAGCAGTACAAAAACAATATGCCGAACAGCAGCACGAACATGAGTATGAATGGACAGAGCAGCATGAAATAAAAGAAACAACAAGCAAAGGACAAGGTTTCGCCAATTTAAAAATCTTTAACCACTGTAAAAAAATAAAAGAAAGAAAATGTCATGACAAAGCAGCATTGGGTTTTCATCTGAACACGGGTAAAGGTGGTTTAAATGCCAGAAAAACAACTTTAATGGCTCTTTTCCAACTTCTGGACTAGATTGAATGAAATCACAGCAAACGAAAACCACGTGTACTCAGCCTTTAGCTGCTAAATCAGCTTGTTTTAAACTCAAGCTGTAATCTGTTTGCAAGCAGCAAAGCTCCCCTTCTGTTTTCAGCCCTGCAGCGCGTTGTCCCAACAGTTTGCGGAGGATCTGAGCCAGTCGTGTCGTACACAGTTGGGTGGCTTTTCTCAGATCCTGTTGTTGTTTAGGAAGCGCGGCAGACGGCTCATTTACAGCTTGGGCGTGTTGCTCGATGTCACTCCAGCCGTTGTGGGAGCAAGTGTCAAAACACCAAACACAGCCTGTAATCAGGGGTGTGACACGCGCTCCCACTGCAGGACACATGGGGGCACCAGAGGATCCTGATCAAACATCTGCTGTAACAAAGAGGTGATGACTGGAAACATTTAGTTATAAAATGCATCAAAAAGTTACAATGAGGCACTGATCACTGGATAGAAACTAACATTTTATGTATTTTTATTTCACAGAGGTCTCATTCCCATTAGAGACGTGTGTCAATTAAACTGAGCCACATGTAAATACAGTCAGTTCAGTCAATAAGTATCACACTAAACAGACCACAGGATAAATTTAAAACCACATACAGTATTAGAAATAATCTGGACAGTTTCAAGTCTTCAAGTTTTATGAAAAATGAAATTGCATCACTGTCCTGCTCCATGTGAATTGCTTAGTTTTCAGAGTAATAAAACAAACAAAATAAATTGAAGCTGGAGTGTGTTTCTGCATTTTAGTTTAAAATAAAATATATTAAAACTCTGTATAACTATTTAGAGGAATGCAGTTATCTTTCCTGAGCAACATTTGGAGGTATGATAACTGCTACATTCTCTATTTTTACTCTTAATTTCTTGGTTTTATGGTCATATCAATACTCAGAATAGATGCATGCACACAGGGAAAAGTTAAAACTTTTTTGAGCTGGAGTGTTTTTTCCCCCCTTCTTAACAATTTTTACATTTGTCTCTTCTCTTGTAAAAGTCTGTCTTTGCTTTTCTAAACAGAGCGGTTATAAAAAAGTTAACTAAATGAATCTGTCAGTTATGGTCTTGTTCTCGTTCCAAGCGCCTCGTTTCCATCCTGAATAAGTAACATCAGAAGTCCACGTCAGCCGTTCCAACAAATTATGTATCTGTGAGATCTTTTCTTCAAAAGATGATCAAAAAACACAGTTTCAGTCATTCCTTAAAAAAAAAAAAAAAAAAAAAAAAAAACTTCTGTTGCCATGACAGCCACCGCACATCACCTGGTTTTACTGGAAACACTTTAAATGTTACTCTTCAGGGTGCCATTGAACCTTTTCGCTGGGAGCAATGAGAGCGTTGTGACGCAGATAAATCTTTGATTGAGTTTTTGTTTTTTCTTTCATTTATGTGACAAAACAACATGCTTGTACTCTGGCAGGAAGGTAACATTACTTCCTGCAGGATAAAGCCTCTATAAAAAGATTTGTCTCTAGGGAAGGGGCTAAATCTGTTCTTATATCAACACGAGTAATTTTCTCTTAGATCTTGGTTTGCTTTAGGGAGTATTTTCGTTTTCTGCTCTTATTGATTGTAGAAAATTAAAATCACATTTTTGCAGGCTGTATAGCTCATAATGCCCACATGTTACAATTTGCCACTTTTTGTTGTGTAGTTAAGAGCTTCTGGGTCTAAAATAGTAAACAGTTCTTAATTTGTATTGGGGGATTGTTGACACATGAAGAAAATAGTCATAAAAGCAGAAATCTTAGAAAAAAGTGCAGCTATAAAGCTGTTTTCAACCTCAGCTCTCCAGCTTCATTAAATAATCTTACACCGGCCACTATAGCCACTGATATTTCAGAAACTGTCTAATTTAGTCAAATTACGACCCATTCCTTGTAGAACAACGAGAAAACAGAAGAACAGTCTTCATCTAGAAAACCTGTTTGCTCCTGCACTCTCACATCACTGGGCCTAATCCAGGTCTTCATGACGGTACCAAAACATTTTACCATCCATCCCAAAAATGAACTGTATCAAAATACGACGGAGTTTTAAGGCCACGCTAAGATTTTTTTTTTGTTGTAAAACCATAACATTACGAGAATAAAGTCAAATAAAGTCTTAAAATTACACGAATAAAGTCGTATGTCTTTTTTTCAGCTCTCGTTTATTTATTTTTTCCACGAGTCAGATTCACGACTTGACCTGTCAATCAATCAGGTAGGCGTGTCAGCAAATGACCAATCTGAAGCTAAATGCTTCTTACCTGCAGAGCTGCGCTGCAGCCCATCAGAGCATACCACCTGACTGTAAGCAGGTTCAAAGTCCTGATATTGATAATAATCTGATGCTGATGCAATAATAGATTATCTGTCTCCTTATTTGTAAAACCAGTACCAAAGTATAACAACAAGATGCTCAACATTCTTAATTTTGCCACAGTTAAAATGTGGTAAACCTGCTTTATCGTGTCGGAGTTCAAATAATATTACAACTCATTTAGCTTCAGATCGGTCATTTGCTGACACACCTACTGGATTGATTGACAGGTCGCGTTGTGGATCCGACTCGTGGAAAAAAATAAGTGAGAGCTGAAAAAAATAGTCTCGTACGACTTTATTCTCTTAATATTAAAACTTTATTTGACTTTATTCTCGTCATTTTATGGCTTTTAATTTTTTTTTTTTTTTATCGTGGCGCTAACGCTCCGTCGTAATCAAAATGTACTCGACAATGAAGAGAAAAGTACAGTACTTTATAAACATGAAAACTGAACGGTCCAGAACGACAAGAGTTCTTTTAGTTTACTATGATCAACTGATTCACAAGATCCATGACTGAGAATACAGTATAAGTTAATAAAGTTTGAAACGCATAGATTTCTATTTATTTTTACACTTGAAGCAACCTCCCGATGTTCTCTGTGTTTCTATAAGAACAACTGAAACGTGTGTTTGTGTTCAGAGACTCCTCTGTCGCTGGCAGTGCAGTGTGAGCCAGGTGGAGGTGAGCCCATCCGAGTCCTGGTGGATGGAGGGGCTCACATTGACTTCCGTGCCAAAGATGGACTCACATCGCTACACAAGGCTGTTCGAGGGCACCGCCACACCGCCCTGCTGGTAAACACTCACCCCTCTATGTATTTTGTAGAAAAACCTCAAACAAATCAGGAGTTTTTATTTTTATCGCTACAAAGGAAGAAAATCCAACTCGCGACGTCGTGTTTACTTGCAAGATGTGAGATTTGTCTTGAATAAACAAGACGAACATTCATTCCACAGCAGGAAAAAACACAAACTGCAGAACAAAGACCGGATTATAAACGCCTGCTGCAGATTTGAGTTTTACGTGTTCGTCCAAATGTTCAACAAAAAAATATCTGTAAGAGATAATTCAGGGTTTGTGCGTTAGGAGTCCAGTTGTTTTTCTGTATTTAAGTTTATGTGTTTCTTCAAAGTAATTTTTTTTTTCAAATGACTGGGGTGGCCAAATATAAATCTGTGATGGTCAAGGCCACCATTGGCCACCCCCTGGCTTCACCTTTGTGTCTGTGGGTGGATTAAATTACTCTCTCCACTTGCAAGATCTGAGCAAACAATCTGAATTTTGTATCGAGACCTTCAGTGTAAACACGGTGCGAGCTCGAACCTCTGGGATGAAAGATGTTGGGTGATGTGCATTCCTTCACGCTACACCTGCACATTTTTATAATCCGAATTGTTGCACCACCTTCCTGAACTTGTGGTAAAGTGCCAGATTTTGATCAAAGCGTTAAAAAATTAAAACCACCTCAACATAATTTCTACCTTTATAGCGCATAACAAAAAAAAAAAAAATCATTATTTGACCAAGAAGTGTTTTTTAATTTATGTGAAAACATCGTGATGTCTCATCCTGCAGGTGCTGCTCTCTTTGGGTGCGTCTCCAGACTATAAGGACCGGCGGGGGCTGACGCCGCTCTACCACACTGTGCTAACGGGGGGCGACACCTCCTGCTGTGAAACTCTCCTCTACCACCGAGCCAAACTGGGCATCAGGGATGAGAACGGCTGGGACGAGACGCATCAGGTAAAAGCGAGGAGGAGCTTGAAGCGATTCCTCCGCACAGTTTAAGACCAGAAAAAGTTTAAAGTTGGTTTGTTTTAGTTTTGTGGATCAAAGGCAACCGAGAAGGAGCATTTATATACGAGGTTTTGGTTTATTTTGTGCATGGATCACTCCTTCCAAGTGTTCTCTGTGTTCCAGTGTGTGTCTGCATAAGAACCCATTCATGCCATGAATCAGAACACCTCTCACCTTCATCCTTCCATCCTGCTTCAATGGCTATTTTACAGCCTTGAAGTGGACAGGCAAGGCCAAGAGGAAAAATAAAGGTATCCATCTGAGTGTGACACTGCACGCCAACATCTGTCCCTTCAACTCCATTCTACACTTTGTGTGGATGTGTGTGTGTGTATGTGTGTGTGTGTGGGTGTTAGGTAGTGATTGAGTCTAGGGCTGCAACTAACGATTAATTCAACAATCGAAGAATCGGCCGATATTTTTATCGATGAATCGGCCAAAAAAAAAAAAAAAGTCTTCAGACTTTGCCAGCAAGTTAAAAGTTGAAGTAAAATCATTAAATTGTCACCATCTTT
>JARVGV010000412.1:27481007-27491170 GCA_031762435.1 Hypsolebias longignatus | reverse complement strand
GACCCCAAGTACTTGAAGTCCTGCACCTTTGTGACCTCTGCTCCTTGTAGCCTCACTGTTCCACCTCCTCCCTCTCAGTCACACACATGGACTCTGTCTTTTACTTAATGATTAATGTCGAATAACGACAACGTGGAGCCACAACGTTTTGTCAAAATGAAAGAAAGCCAGAAGAACTGTTGAAGGAAACCACTTTAAAAGAAAGACCAGCTGCTTGGAAACCAAATATAAAAGAATAAAAACGTGAAACCAGTTATAACCACCTGTTTGGGTCGGCACAGCACGCAGTAAAAAGTAATTTTGTAATATGTGGGACAACTTTCACCTCGCATCGCTTGTTTCTCCTTTGAGTCAAGGTGATGGGAGCACACTGTGCGACGAAGCCATGTCAGCTGCTGCCATCTGCTTATTCTAATACCTTCAACTTCATTTAGCTGCGAGGCCTGTTGACCTTTTTTTAGCTTTGTGATTGGTGCAGTGTCCCAGTTCACTCGTAAGTCAAACTGCAAAACAACAAGACTAATTAAAGGAAGAGGCCGTGCAGATCTCACAGACTTTTCTGGCTGTAATTTTCTACAAATGTTTAAATGTGACCAGACGTGTTGTTCATTAAAACTGGAATTTAGTTTTATTCAGATTCAAGTAAAAGTGGAATTAAGATGATTGAATCAAGAAGGTGTAACTTCCACTGTAGATGAAGTTTATAAACGAAACTTAAGAAAAAGTTTTTATACAAGTTTTGCAACTCTATTCTCCCACAAAGCTCACACCAGTGGAGATGTGTGAGGTGAAACGTCTCTTCACTCATGTTTAAACCTCCTTGTTCATTCGGTTGATAACCACTAACTCTGCCTCACTTTTGTCCCTTTTGTCCTCACCACTCCGCTGGCTGGACCTCAACAGTGGAGAGAGGTTGGAGTCCTTCAGCTTAAAGTCTTGTTTACAGATGCAGATTCATTTTTTGGTTCCCTTCCACAACAAATTAAAATTAAAAAACAGAACTGATGTTACTGGAGCCAAAAAGCTCCAGTTTTGTCTCATCGGTCCCAGAACCTTTGGGCCTTGTTTACATCTTTTTTTGTGAATTCTCCTCTTCCATGGAGCTCAATATGACTCAAACTGGATGGTGCTGTCAGAAAGTGACGTAGTTTGACCGTAGAGTTCAGCTTTTGGACGCGTCATTGGCTTTTTATTATCATCCACGCTGTCCGTTTGATTAACCTGGGGCTGCATTGCTTCTTGCGTCCATGTCTTGAAAGGTTGGTTACAGTCACGTGGACTTTATATTTTTTAGTAATATTATTATTTGTGGTCAGAGGAACATGGTGCTGCTTGGATTTGTTCTTGAAGCCTTTATCTTTAACTAGAATATTTATAATCTTCTATTATGTCTTTCCACCTTTCTTCCTGTGTTCTGGTCCACATGTCCACAGGTGTTTTGGTCCACATGTCCACAGGTATTCTGGTCCACCTGTCTTCATGTGTTCTGGTCCACATGTCCACAGGTGTTCTGGTCCACCTGTCTTCATGTGTTCTGGTCCACCTGTCTTCATGTGTTCTGGTCCACATGTCCACAGGTGTTCTGGTCCACCTGTCTTCACGTGTTCTGGTCCACCTGTCCACAGGTGTTCTGGTCCACCTGTCCACAGGTGTTCTGGTCCACCTGTCTTCACGTGTTCTGGTCCTCATGTCCACAGGTGTTCTGGTTCACATGTCCACAGGTGTTCTGGTCCACATGTCCACAGGCGTTCTGGTCCACCTGTCCACAGGTGTTCTGGTCCACCTGTCTTCACGTGTTCTGGTCCACCTGTCCACAGGTGTTCTGGTCCACCTATCTTCGCATGTTCTGTCCACTTGTCCACAGGTGTTCTTGTCCACCCGTCTTCACATGTTCTGGTCCACCTGTCCACAGGTGTTCTGGTCCACCTGTCCACAGATGTTCTGGTCCACATATCCACAGGTGTTTTGGTCCACCTGTCTTCACGTGTTCTGGTCCACCTGTCCACAGGTGTTCTGGTCCACATATCCACAGGTGTTCTGGTCCACCTGTCTTCACGTGATCTGTCTACCTGTCCACAGGTATCCCTTATTATTAACAAACAGCTCCAGCTGTCTCAGGTTTGAAGGCTCCTCCTCCAGATGTTGCAGCTCATTCCTCAGATGTTCAACAGGATTTGGATCAGGGCTCAGAAGGAAACTTTAGAAAAGTCCAATGTTTGGTTCTGATCCATTCGCTGTGTGTTTTAGGTCTTTGTCCTGTTGGACGTCCCATGACCTACAGCTGAGACCAAGCTGACTCTGAGCAGCACTTTTCTCTCCAGAAGTTCTTGGTAGTCTTGAGATTTCATTGCACCCTGCACAGGTTCAGATGCAGCAAAGCAGACCCAGAACAGACCCGAGCCTCCTGCTGATTTCATTCCAGGTTGTTGAAAATAATTCTCTTGAACCACAACTTAAAAGAAACTTTTAATTTTTATTATTGTAACTATGACAGTTCCAAGTTATTTCAGTGACCTTTGTGTGCGTTTTATTATAGCTCTCGTCAAAAAGCTGATGAATTATTATGGTAAAGTCTGCAGTTACAAATCAAGGTCAAAGGTTATACAAGGTCTTGTGTGGACTATTGCTGTTTAATGGTTGACAGGCGTGTAATGTGCCGCATGCGGTACTTTTACCTTCATGAATGAAAGAGTACGCACGAATCTGACAGCATCGCTTCGTTGTGCAGTTGAACTGAAACATTTTCTTGAGAAATGAAGCGCAGCGTCAGTGAGCGCTGAGGGGAACCAACAGATTTATCTGCGTCTTCACGTTCATGCGCTTGAAATAGAGCAACAGTAAGCATCATGCGTGTGCTCCAGCATCGTTACTGTAACGTGAGTGTGCATCTTCAGCTGTGTGGTGCGTAGGGGGTGAATGTGCTTTTTTATTTTGCTGAGGTGACTCAGTTCATCGGGCTCTGGAGAATATGATTAGTATTCACTGTAACAAGCCTGTCACACTTTCACTTCTGCCAAAACTTGTCTCCTTTTGTCCTCCCTCCAGCTGCTACCCCTTGGAAAAAAAAATCAGGTACGCTCCGGTGCTCTCCTGCTGAAGGCGTTGCGTTCGGCGCCGACCGCTCAGCCTCTTCTCCTCCTCTCTTTCAGAGTTCGAACCCTCACAAGCTGCAGAGAAGAAGAGGACAGTTTATCAGATGGCTCTGAGTAAGGATGCTCCCGTTTGTAACTGGATGTTTTCTGAGACTCCGCCTCTTTTTCTCTTCCACCCGCACCAAGTGTGTCCCCGTCCACAAGATTCTCCTCGTTTTATTCCTGTTTCATTGTCCCGTGTCTTTCTCTTTCCCTGTCTCCCCTTTTTGTCTCTGTATTCCTTTGTTCTCTCAGATAAACTAGATGAAATTCTTGCAGCAGCTCAGCAGACAATCAGCACCAACGAGGTGTCGGGGACACGGGGACAGGGGCCAAAGAGGGACAGGGGAAGAAGTTTCTATGGCAACGAGGTGTGTATCATAAAATGTTAAACGTCCTGGAATTTGTTTGTGTTTTTCCTACAGATGCATCATTTCAGGTACAGTTAAGTGCAACAAGTTAACAGAAAAACAGGAGATATAAATTAGATCTGGGCAAGTGGACATATACATCAACCAAGTTTAAATGTCCCTATTTGACCTATAAAGGACTGGGGTGAAGTTATTTTCTCTGATGAAGCCCCCTTTCAGAATTTATTTTTCACATTTGATCATTCATGTACAGTAGTTACATTTATCACAGTTACCACTCAGTATGATTCTAAATCTAATCAAGTTTAGCTCATCCGAACAGCCACAACACCTTGTTGATAAAACTGAACAGTGCAGATGTTAAACTACAAACACCTGAAACTGACTCTCACAGAGAGAACTTCATGATTTTAAGGTAAAAAATTAAAGTTAAACAGGAGACACATCTTTGCAGTAATCTGGGTCATATAAATATTCGTCTTATTTAATTATAAGAACTAAAGCGGCAGACGCTGCCTCTCACCACGAATGAGACGCAAAGAGAATTGCAGAAGTCTTAACGAAGAAGGGACATCGTTGCAAACGTTGTCTTTGCTTTAACTGAATATATTTGTCAATAAAAAGTTTAAAAACCTATGGAATGCTTATAAATTAATGAATGAATGCTTATAAGTGAATGCCCATCCTGTCCCTCCCTCCTCGCAGAGGAAATAAAAGCTCAAACACATTTTCGGTGAATATATCAACGATTGTCCCTTGTTGGGTCGATGATGACCACTAAGAACTTTCATCTTATCAGCAAACCTTCATGTCAATGTGAAGAATATGGAAACAAAATCTGATCCAACAAGAGGTTTTCAGCACCAAGAGTTTGAAAGTTTAGGCCCAACGTTCTAAATTTAAATAACGTGCATGTCTGAGCATCAGCTTGCCTCTTAACTACTCCACGTTTCCCGTGTGCTTCCAGCCGAACTACGGGGATCAGTCTGGGATGAGTTTGATGTCTGGGTTGGGCCTCGGCTATGACCGCGGACAGTACACGTCAGGTCACGCCCCACAGCACGGTATGCGGCGGCAGAAATCCATCGGTGAGGTTGTCTGTATTTTCCGTCTGCCCCCCGTCCACCTGTCTGTCTGTCCTCTGGGTCAGTAAAGGTCTATGATGTGTCTTGTCTGTGACCAAATGTGTGAACTTTATCTGTATCTAATTGTTTGCTGTATAAACACTCTTGTTTTATCTTATTGTTAGCTTACTTGATGCTATCTGGCTTGATTATATGAAGTTATGAGCAGTCAGTATCTTACCTGCAGCAGATAGCAGTCAGAGCCATCTCAGTTTGGAGAGTTGGGGAGAAATTCTCAATGAGCAGCTAACATCTACTGATAAAAGGACCTGTTTAAGGCAGAAGTTGTTCCTTTTAAAACAAACTTCTTCGCACTGACGTTTGTGTTGCTACGCTAACGGTGCCTGAAACATCTGATCAGCGAGCAGCTAGATTTGCCAGAAATGTTAGATTTTTTTTTTTACTAGATTATTTAAAATAATCTGTCTCATGCAGGTATTCTCATGTTCCTCTCAGAAAGGAACATCATCTTTGCTTTCGTGATGAAAGTACCTTGAAAGAATGGGAATTGACCTGAAAGCCTCTGTTTCAGCTGCAGAGCCTGAGGTGAAGCTTTGCTTCCCTGTAAAGCCCCAGCTGTACGGACGCTGTTGTTTTTTTAGCAGAAGCAGGAAACGGTACCAAATCATGAATCAGCAGCTGGGATTGGCGCTCACTAAGGCCTCTTCTCTGCTTCTAAACAGATGTGCTACGTTAAGTGGCCCTGCAGGACTAAAGGATGAAACATGATTGGATGGAAGGGGGTGCGCAGCTTCAACGCACACAGCAACGCCGATGTTAAAACATTCTCGAAGCGAACAGTTTCACGCCAAAACGATGAGCTGTAAAAACACAGAAATGAGTCACTCAGAAGAAAAGAGTTGTTTTCTGGTGGTGGATTGTTCTTGAATGGCTCCTGCTTTTTATAACCTCTGTTCTTCATGGGAACTTCTCCCTGATCCTCTAAACTGGGCTCACACCGACAGCTGTTTACTGCAGGTAAGATGCTTACTGCTCCACACATCAAACAGCTGTTTGCTTTGATGGGCATCTAAACGCAGCGCGAGATGCTGTTCAGTACTTGTTTCTGAACTTCTGCATGTGTTTTGATCAATACAGGAGCTGAGGACAGACTTGCTAACAGGTTCCTGGGCAGGCAGAATTAGACAGACGCTCTCAGATTTAAATATGCTCAAACTTTTGTTGTTTTACCTGTGTTTCCTAAATAAGTGTTACATGTTTGTTTTCAAATGTGCTGCAGGCGTTCCTGAGGAGGAGAAGCAGTTCCTTCATCCTCCAGTCATGAAGTTTGTCCGCAGTCTGTCGGTGCCGGGCCCAGACGACATCCCGCCTCCTCCCACTACAGCTCCACCAGATCCTCCCTTCTCTTCCGCGCCTCCACTTGGCTGGAGAGCGAAGTCATCCCAGCAGCCCTCTGTCTCAGTGTCCCAGTCAACGTCCACCTCTGTGCACTACCAGCCCTTCTCCCAGTCCGGGCACTTCAACCAGGGCGGCAGGGAGAGGGCGGGTGGTCCTGGCGCTGGCCCCGGTGGTGGAACAATGGACCACGCTGCGTCTTACGTACAGGCAGCTGCTCATACGGCTCAAAGCAGGACCGCTTCGCGGAAGGTTGCCTACACTGGGGATTCTGTTGGAGCCGGGTCGGGGGCTAAAGCGGCAGGTCTAAGAAGAGGCTACAGCACAGCCGTACCCCCATCCAGCATTGCTACTGTCATGCCTCAGCAACAGCAGCCCTCCCAGAGTCAGCCCCAGCGGGCAGAGCGCAGCGCAGGTGGTCCTAAAGGAGGGGCCAGGAGAGGTAAGGGCCCCTTGGTAAAACAATCAAAGGTAGAGGACCTGCGCCTAACCCACGGCACGCTGGGGAGCAAAGACTCGGTGGAGAAAAGCTCCATTCCTATTCCCACCATCATCGTCAAGGCTCCGTCGACCAGCAGCAGTGGGAGGAGCAGCCAGGGCAGCAGCGTGGAGGCTGACGTTCCTGCACCTGGGGACGCAGGTGAAGCTAAAGCGCCTCACGGCCCTCCTCCCTCCACGCCTGCTCCGCAGCCCCCCGCTCCACCGTCCATCCCAGCACCGCCGCCTCCGTCCATGCCTTCCATGCGAGTCCAGGAAAATCTGGACTACACCAGCCAGTTTGGAGCGGCCATTGTGAGCGCAGCTCGCCAAGAGAGGGAGCGATTCCGCGAAGCCCGCCGGAAGAGTGCCTCCTTGTTCATGTCTGCTGAGGAGGATTTGAGTCTGGGGGTAAGGGATGAGCTAGGAGGGATGACGAGGGCCCAGGTGTCGCAGCAGCAGCTAAGCACACAGGCCGACAGTTCGTCGATGCGACTGCGACCCTCCAAGTCCATCGACGAGGGCATGTTCTCTGCAGACACCTTCATCCAACACACCCGCAGCATGCCTCCAGCCTTTGGCCTACCTGAGTACTCGTCACCTGCACTCGACTATCAGCCCAAGTCTGTGCCTACTGATCTGTACGCAGCGGCAGGCAGGCAGCCGGCTCCCCCCACCAACACCACCTTTATTCACCCTCTGACGGGGAAGGCGCTTGACCCCACGTCGCCGCTCGGCCTCGCCCTGGCTGCCAGAGAGCGCGCCCTGAGGGACGACAGCAGGTTCAGGAGGGGGACAGAGCACCACTTCACCCGCCAAATGTCGAGCGTGGTGTTCCCCACCTCTGCTGTCACCTCTCAGCCCCTGTCGTCCACGGCGCAGTCCTCCAGCTCCTACCTGGTCACCTCCTCTTCTCTGGCAGGGACGACGCCCAGTGTCGGTCGCCCGCCCTCACCCAGAATCCTCAGAGGAGTTGGGAGCACATGGAGTGAGGAAAGTGGAGGGGAAAGGGAGCGGGAAGGAGGCGGCGCTCGTGAGGGTCTTAGAGTTCGCTTCTCCGAAGACAAAACGATCCGCACACACCACTATCAGCCGCAGCCATTCCAGCCAAGCTACAGGGAGCGGGAGAGGTCGAGGGAGCGGAGCAAAGAGCAGGAGGGCTACGTTCGGCGAGCGGAGCAGGCGGCGGCGGACGGGGGCTCGCAGCCTCGAAGGCCCTCGTTCCTCAGGATGGAGAGTCAAGCCGAGGCTTACATCCTGTCTCTCACGCCCCCCTCTCCTCCACACACGGTTGCTCAGCAGGGGGCAAACGCAACTGGAAGCAGCGGGACGGGCTTGATGGTGCTTCCTCCCCCCGCCCCCTCGGTTGATGCAGATGATGAGTTCGTCTATGCAGACCCCCTCCCACCACCGTTGGAGTTTGCCAACAGCTTTGACCGAGGGATATCGGGATACACGCAACACAGGAGGCTTTCCAACAACCTGACCTCACGCCAACAGCAAGTCCCCGCCCCTCCACCTCCACCACCACCTCCTCCGCCGCCGCCCCCACCTCCACCCCCACAAAAAGAACAGTTTATAGGTGGTTTTGCTGCTCATACGCCACTGCCCTCTCCTCAGGCAGGGGACTCCACTGCCTCCAGCCTCACGTCTTACGACAGTGAGGTGGCGAACCTCACTCAGTCTGTTCCTTCGCCGTCACAAACATCGCCAAATCCTCCACCCCCTTCCTCACCTTCTAACCTGCAGCCAAACATGGGCCCCCCTCCTCCTCCAGCCGTCTCACCTCCACCTCCTCCTGGGTCTGGATCCTATCACAGGCCCTTTTCTGTGTCTCACCACCTTTACAACAGCACCCATGTGTCTGGACGATCTTCACCCACGCCTCCCTCACACACGATGGTGCCTCCACCTGCTTATCGTGGTCCCCCGGCTTCCTCCTCCACCGCTGCTGCCTCCGTCCCATACAGAATCACTGCCTCCCATGCCACGACCGCTAGCTGTGCTTCAATGACCGCCACTTCTGCCACTGCAACAAGCACCTCCACCCAGCTCTACCAGGAGCGAGCACACGTCACGCATGCAGCTCCCTCCACTGCCATCGCAGGCCGGACAGGGGAGCACCACCGTCGTCCTCCTGCTGCCAAAAAAGGAGAGTCCCAGGAGACGGTGGTGGACTCTGGAATAGAAGAACTGGACAGCCGCAGCAGCAGCGACCATCATCTGGACAGCATCCTGGCTCTAACTGGAGCCGGCGTTCGGGCAGAGAGACTAGACCGAGGTGAAAGGGTGGGACCTGGAGCTGGAGGGAAAACGGGAGGGGGTTCAGGGGAAACAGAAAGAGGGGATTTCCTCGAGTCCTACATGAGCTACCTGGACGGACAAACGTTTGAGATGCAGAATGCGACTGCAGCAGCTTCCACCTACCCCAAATCCAGCAGGTTCAGAGAGGGAAGTCGCGCTGGGGATCTCCACCGACAGACGAGCACCGCTCCTGCATCCTACCACCCCCACAGGCAGCGAGACGAGCCCGAAGAAGACGAGGTAGAGGAGGGAGTGGGTGTCAACGAGCGTGGTCAGGACGGGTACAGCATCAGGGACCTGCAGAACTTGGGGCGTCCCATGTCTCCGTATTTTGACCGACCACGCACGCCTGAAATGAGGCCCCTGTGGGGAGACGGACCGATGAGCTGTGATGAGAACAACCAGTCAGGGTCTCTGTTGGAGGGGAAGAAGATCTACCCCCCCGCATCCAGCATGAAGCCCAGCATCATCAACGAGCTGAGCAGCAAGCTGCAGCAAAGAAGCAAGGACAGCTGGAGCAGCCAGAGGCCTCTGAGCAGACACAGGTACTCGCAAGAGAACGATATCAGTGCCGAGCGCTGAACGAACGCTGAATGTAGAAGCTGAAACCGAGTTGTGAAAGCTGAAAGATGGACACTAGCCAAATGCTAAAAGAATCAGAACTCTGGCAAAATGCTGAAACAAGCAGAATGCTAGCTAAAAGCAGTGAGAATCTTGCTAAAAGTTAAAAACAGCAGAACGCTAGCTAAAAGTTAAACGCAAAATAATGCTGATTACAACCTAAAAAAAAAAAAGCAGAATGCTAGCAAAAAGCTAAAGTTGGTAACACACTGGCTAAAACTAAATGTAAAAATAAATAAAGAAGCAAAAGGTGAGCTTAAACTGAAAGAAATGATAGGTTAGCTAAAATAAAAATAAAAGGCTTTTGGCAAATTGGTAGTTTAAAACAGCAAATGGATAGCTAAAGCTAAATGTAGCTGTTGCTAAAATAAGCAAAGGCCAGCTAAAAGTAACAGATTGGTGGATAAAAGTAGCAAATAGGTAGCTTAAAGATAAATGTAGCAAAAGTGAAACTAAAACTTCAAAGTAGCATGTGAAAAACTAAATGCAGCAGAACAGCTGCTAAAATTAGCAAATAGCTAGCTAAGCATTAAATATAGAAAAAGGCCAGCCAAAACAAAAAAGTAGCGAAACAGGAGCTAAAAGTGGCTAAAGGCTAGCTAAAAATAAAGGATTTGTAGGTAAATGATAAAAGTAACCGATGATGTGCTAAAATCTAAAAGTTTAATGGTCGCCTAAAATAGCAAAAGGTCAGATAAAAGTAACACAAGAAGACAGAGCAACTTAGCAGAAACAGATTTCAAACAGAAATGGAGTATATTTCTGTGGGGACAATATTT
>JARVGV010000412.1:27465882-27480907 GCA_031762435.1 Hypsolebias longignatus | reverse complement strand
ATATATATACACACCGTATATATGTATACGGTAAGTTACAAAATCTGTTATGACTTCCAGCTACTGAATGGGTTGAATGTTTTAAAATATAAATAACTAAAATAGCAAAAAGTGTGTAGTTCATTGAACATTTATATGAACTAATGAAAAGCAGAAAGCCGATTTAACTTCAAGCCTCAGCGTCATGTTACTGTTGACATTGTCTTCCTGTTGATGCTTTTGCGTTTTTGTGGATTTTATATTTTTAAGCCGTCGGAGAAAAACCGTATTGTCTGTGTTTTGTTCATTTTGTGTCTACATTGTGTAAACTAGTTTCTTCTGGCTTTCTCCACGTGTTTCTCTCAGAAGCAGAAACAGGTAACTGAGCCACTTCCACACTGTCTGCCTGGGAAAGCATAAAATTTAAACTTCATTTCAAGCAAACTCATTATCACCTTTTGGCAGAGGGTAATAAATACTTACATTTAGCTTAAAGTCAGAGTGTTCAGCAAACGGCTCTACAAGCTGTGGGTATTTTTCTTTTAGCTCCAGCTGTGATGGACACTGATGGAAACACTGTACTTTTCAGGCTGCTGCAAATATAGGATTTTCTGCACAAAAACACATTCAACCAACTCAAGTATGAAGGTTTTAAACCATCAGTTACTGCACAACACAAATGAAAAGAACATTTGTTTTAACTCGGACATTTCAGCTGCTGGATGTTTGTTTTCAGCCACTGATTTGTATTAAAACAGCCCCAGTTTCATCTGGAAACAAGAGACAATGTAATATTTGGTTAATTGAGAAGGCTGGTTATATTAGTTAAGATAATGATGTGAAATTAAAACGTCAGTAGAGTACTGACCTTATTTTCTTTCATCTTTCTGCTGTTGCTTCTGGTGTTTATAGATCAG
This sequence comes from Hypsolebias longignatus, assembly GCA_031762435.1. Taxonomy (NCBI): domain Eukaryota; kingdom Metazoa; phylum Chordata; class Actinopteri; order Cyprinodontiformes; family Rivulidae; genus Hypsolebias; species Hypsolebias longignatus. Next base: position 27,480,011 of record JARVGV010000412.1, on the reverse strand, counting down.
ATCAGATCTGAACGGCTGAGAACATTCAGTTTAAAACGTCATTTCAGCTTTTGATTTCTGGACATCTGTTTGCAGGAAAACTAGTCAAACACTGGGATCTATGTAGCTAAACTGTCTCTGCTAGCAGTTCCTTAACAAATATTTAGAAACCACTTAAGATTCGTTAAAAATTGGAAAGACAAACATGATGATGTGAATCTCTGGGTCTGGAAAAACAGACCAACTGGTCCTAAACCAAAACCTGAGCCAGAAAAAGGGCCGAGTTAGTTCTGAGTTAGTCAAAAACTGAATTAAACCTAATTAGGGCTAAAATTCTGTGTGAATTTTCTGAAAAAGCTGAAACTGTTAAAGCTAAAAGAAACAGAATACTAGCTTAAAGGTAAAATGAGAAAATGCTTGTGAAAACCTAACAGAAACAAAATGTTAGTTAAAAGCCAAAAGTAGTGAAACAAAAGCTAAAAGTAACAAAACAATACCTAGAAGATAAACATAGCAGATTATGGCTAAAAGCAGCAGAAGGGTGGCTAAATGTTACAAGTATCAAAAGACTAGTTAAAACCTTTAGACTAGTTAAAAGCTTTAAGCTAGAAGTATCAAAAGGCTAACTTGAAGCTAACAAAATAAAAATACTAGCTTGAAGCTAAAAGTTCACAATGCTAGTTTTAAGCTAGATGTATCAAAAGGCTAACATTAAGTAAAAGTATTATAATGCCAGTTTTAAACAAGAAAAAGTCAAAATATTAGTTTGAATCTAAAAGTATCAAAGGCTAGCTCGAAGCTAACAAAATAAAAAGGCTAGTTTGAAGCTAAAAGTTCACAATGCTAGTTTTAGGTAGAAGTATCAAAAGGCTAGATTGAAGCTAACAGAATGAAAAAGTTAGCTTGAAGCTAAAAGTATTGTAAAGCTAGTTTTAAACAAGAAAAAGTAAAAAGATTAGTTTGAATCCAAAAGTAGCAAAAGGCTGGCTAGAAGCTAACATCAGAATAGTGGCTAAAACTAGTGAAAGTCTAGCTAAAACCTAAAAGTTCTTAATGCTAGCTTTAAGCTAAAAATGTAAAAATCCCAGCTTGAAGCAAAATATATCAAACAGTAGCAAAAGGCTAGCTCAAAAAAGTAATTGGTAGTGAAAAAATAAAGTAGCAAAATGGTAATTAAAAGTAACAAAATGCTGGCTAGAATGTAAAAGTAATAACATTTACTTTTAATACTTTTCATTTACTTTAATTTACATTACTGGTAATTTAAAATAAAATTTACAGTTTCAGTTGATTTAGTTTTTTATGCTTGCTTGTTAGTGTACAGCACTTTGACCAACAGTGCTGTTTTTAAAGTACTTTATAAATAAAATTGTATTGTATTTTATTATATAAAATGCTAGCTTTAGGCTAAAAGTATTAAAAGGCTGGTCAGATACTAAATTATCCAAATAGTATCATAACGCTAAACGTATAGAACAGTAACTACAAACCAAAGGTAACACAAGAAGACAAAATTATTTCAAACAATATAATGTTTTTGAAGTTACCAAATAGATATCAATGTTTACTGTGGAGATAAATAAAGTTGAATATTTTATAAAAGTAAAAAAAAAAAAAAACAAGTCATAGCTTCCGTGCTGAAGGTTTTAATAATCAAACAGCAGAATTATCACTAAATATGAATTGGATTGCGAAAACATACAGAAAATTTAAAACCAGGGAAAAGAACAGTGTGAACGCTGACTCAGCATTTACGGCAGATTTGTGTTTGAGAATTGTGGCAGCTTGTTTAACACAGCTCGAGGCGCGTGCAGACGGTTCTGTTAGGCCTCTCCGGATGCCGCCACACGTCAGTGTTCGTCACTGAGCTGTGACTCATGGATGCACCAGCAGAAATCTGTCAAACTCAGAGATTGGTCGGGTATTTTTTACAACCAGTGATGATGTTTCTAATCACACTGGGCCGAAAATTAAACTTTTCACCGATAATTTCCGACAAAGGCTGGTGTGATGATACGACGTGTTTTTATTACAGTGCTGTGTTTTTAAGAATCTCTTATACACAATCAAAACTGCCACATGGTACAAATGTTTCCTTACTTCAAAGAAAACCAGGTTTTATGGAAAAAACAAACAAACTGAGGTTTGTATTTTCTTGGAAAATGCAGTGTGAGCAATGAGAGCTGAATGTCTGCTGAAATGAGCTAAAGGAGCTAAAATTAGTTATTAAAGCTAAAAGAATAAGACTAGCTCAACTCTACATGGAGCAAAACACTAAAGTCAAAAAAGACTAGCTAGAAGTACTAAAAGCCTAAAGGTAAATTCTAAAAGTACCAAAAAGCTAGCTAAAAGTAGCTAAATGACAGCTAAAACCTAAATGTAGTGAAATACTTGCTAAAAGATGGTTAGTTAGAAGCTAAAAGGAGCAAATGGCTAGTGAAAATTTGAAAGTAGATAGTGAAAAAGTAGAAAAAATGTAAAACTACCATAAAACTAGCAAAAAGCTAAAAGTGTAAGAGGCTAAAAGTAGCAGAGCGGTTGCTAAAAACTGAAGCTTAAAAAGACAAAAAGCAGCCATTTTCCTGAAACGATTAAAAAAAAAAAGTTTCTGAAAGAACTGAAGAGATCTCAGTGTAATTTTTCAGAGGAAATATTTGAAAATTAAGTTGAATATTTTGAAAAATATAAAAGTGACAAAAACCACAGCACATATCTCCTGAATAAGCCGAACGCTTTGATATCCGAACAGCTAAAATAGCTCAAAGTGTGCAGATGTTCTGTTTAGCTGTTTTTTAAAAGTTTTTCCGTCTTTCTGTTCACAGGTTTTCTGAGGACTCTGCCTCGGCTCTGAGCCCCCCCTCGGCCCGCTCCCAGTCACCGTCTCCAGTCTCGTTGTCACAGCCGTCCTTGTCCCCGTCCCCCACCCCCGCCTCCCAGTACCCCAACTGGGGACGGTCCCCGTCTCCTCAGCCTCCCGCCTCCTCCCAGCCTCCTCGTTCACACTCCCCGCTGTCCCCGACGTCTTATTCCCCTTACCCCACGTCCCCCAAGCACAGACCCGTGTACCGGACCAAAGCCCTGGAATTCCAGTTTATTCCCAGTCGGGAGTCCCGCAAATCAGAGTCCCACCTGCTCCAACGCAGGCGGGCCCCCAGCCCCCTCATATCCCAGTCAGAGAGACCCAAGATGGCCCCACCACGTCCATCATCGCTTCCGCTTCTCCCCACGTCACCTCTGTACAGCGCTATCTACGACCTCCGTGGGTCAATCACGCCCCCATCACCTGGGAACCCCCTCGGAGATCCGTACTTCTCACCCTCCCCTCCCCTGTTCGCCCCCTCTGGCGCCCCCCCTCCTCCTAACGCTTCCCTGGTCGTCTCTCGGTCACTGTCTCCGACTCACTTCCTGTCTGGGACGTCGTCTCCGCCCCTTCACCCCATGCCACCCCCTACCTGTCTGAGCTACCCCCATTTACCGCCCCCCTCCCCGACAAAACCGTTTGCCTCCAAGCCGCTGCCCTACTGGACCAAGTATGATGTTGCAGACTGGCTGGCGTACCTGAACCTGGGGGAGCACAGAGAACGCTTCCTGGACAACGAGATCGACGGAACCCACCTGCCGTCTTTGACCAAGGACGACTATTTGGACCTGGGCGTGACGCGAGTCGGACACCGCATGAACATCGAACGGGCCTTGAGGACTGTGCTGGACAGGTGAGGCTAAAAACAATGTTTTATATTCATAATGTAGATAAAAAGCAGCGACAACAGAGGGTTGCATAGTTAACCCAAAAATCAGGTGCCTAAAGGGAAAGTCTGGCCATTTTCTAACAGAGTTCCACAAGAAATGTAATTGTAGTTGGAAGTAGTTAGGTTTATTGTCATATGCAGATCCACACAAGGTCAACAATGTAATGAAATGCTCAGGATGAGAAGAACTGTCTCGACTTGTCAAAAAACAGCAAGAAATATCAAAGCATGCAGCAAAAAAATATATAAAAATAAGGCTCCAAAAGTGAAAAAGAAAACCAACGACAGCAGCATGGACGTGTTAGCAACATGGTCCTGTTAGCAACTTGGTCTTATTAGCGACATGCTTCTGTTAGCAGCATGGTCCTGTTAGCAGCATGATCCTGTTAGCAGCATGGTCCTGCTACCAACATGCTTCTGTTAGCAGCAATCGTATTAGCAACATGCTTCTGTTAGCAGCATGGTCCTGTTAGCATCTTGGTCTTATTAGCAACATGCTTCTGTTAGCAGCATGGTCCTGTTAGCAACATGCTTCTGTTAGCAACATGCTTCTGTTAGCAGCATGGTCCTGTTAGCAACATGCTTCTGTTAGCAGCATGTTTTTGTTAGCAGCATGGTCTTATTAGCAACATTCTGTTAGCAGTATGGTCTTATTAGCAACATGCTTCTGTTAGCAGCATGGTCCTGTTAGCAGCATGATTCTGTTAGCAGCATGATTCTGTTAGCAGCATGGTTCTGTTAGCAACATGCTTCTGTTAGCAACATGGTCCTGTTAGCAACATGCTTCTGTTAGCAGCATGATCCTGTCAGCAGCATGCTTCTGTTAGCAGCATGGTCTTGTTAGTAACATGCTTCTGTTAGCAGCATGGTCCTGTTAGCAACCTTCTGTTAGCAGCGTGGTCCTATTAGTAACATGCTTCTGTTAGCAGCATGGTCCTGTTAGCAGCATGGTCCTGTTAGCAGCATGGTCCTGTTAGCAGCATGGATCTGTTAGCAACATGGTCCTGTTACCAACATGCTTCTGTTAGCAGCATGGTCCTGCTACCAACATGCTTCTGTTAGCAGCAGTCATATTAGCAACATGCTTCTGTTAGCAGCATGGTCCTGTTGGCACCATGGTCCTGTTAGCAACATGTTTATGTTAGCAGCATGGTCCTGTTAGCAGCGTGGTCCTGTTAGCAACATGCTTCTGTTAGCAGCGTGGTCCTGTTAGCAACATGCTTCTGTTAGCAGCACGGTCCTGTTAGCAGCATTGTTCTGTTAGCAGCACGGTCCTGTTAGCAGCATGGGTCTGTTAGCAGCATGGGTCTGTTAGCAGCATGGTCCTGTTAGCAGCATGGGTCTGTTAGCAGCATGGTCCTGTTAGCAGCATGGTTCTGTTAGCAGCATGGTCCTGTTAGCATGGTCCTGTTAGCAGCATGGTCCTGTTAGCAGCATGATGATGATAACGACCACAGCAACGAACGACTGCCCTTCAGAACTGAGTCTGGCAGACACAGAACATCCGAGGTTTCCCCACGGAACTGAACTGTTCTGTAGAGTTCGGTCCACGCAGGCAGATGGAAGATCATGGAGACGGCCTCCATGACAGGGCAGAGTCTGAGCCCGAGACAGGAAGGGGGCCGGGAACTGAACCACGATGATTCTTCACATCTTCAGTTTGGAGCTAACAGCTAATTTAAAAACAGCCAAAACCAACATGGATTAAAACAACTCCAAAACTACACACGCCCTTACATCTCACTTTACATCGACACACGAGGTGTAGCACTTCCTGAGCAGCCTGTGGCACTTCCTGCAGGGGCCTCCTGATGTCGCACAGCATCGTCTGCAAAGTAAAGGTTGATAGTTTCTGCATGAACCACGGTGAAACTTAAGATGTTGTTTTAAGATGATAAAATCTGTGTAGATGTGGGTCCAGCAGATTGTCCAGCTGTCCCACTTCCAAAGTTTGTTTCAGCATTTTATAACTGCAGTCTCTAAAGTTTCACATCTGTTCGTGCAAACGCTGATTTACACGTCTGTCAGTTTGGCATTAAGTTTAGGTGTTCGAGCTCACTGCTGCTAACGGAGTTTGAATATTACTAAAATAACCGCTGACTGCGTGAGGGTCTCTGATGCAGTTTCAATGAAATGCTAGTCTGAGAATTGAAGTTAGCAGGTTGCCCCGGATCAAATCCCGGTCAGGGACCTTTCTGGGTGGAGTTTGCATGTTCTCTCTGTGCATGCATGGGTTTTCTCTGGTTTCCCCCCACAGACTAAAAACATGCATGTTGGGCTGACTGGTAACTCTAAATTGTCTCTAGGTGAGAGAGTGAATGTTTGTCTCTGTGTCTCTGTGAGTGAACAGCGCCCCCTGCCGGTAGAATAATGAAGCACATCCAAGTTTAAATACAGTGCTGTACTCTGAGAATGTAAAACTTTTTATGATGAATTTTAAAGGTGAGCTGGAAAAAAGTCACCACACGGCAAATAAGGTTTGTTTTCCTGCTATTAGTTGTTCTTTTTAGATTCTAAATGATCAAATTTAAAGTTTAAATCACAGTAAAATAACAACTGTGTTAACTGATCCACGTTCAAGTCGATTTATTGTCGTTCTCATCACATGTTGTACACGAGGTGGAACAAAATTATGTACACAGGGTCCCAGTTACATCCAACAATAGCAAAAATATAAAGTGTAAAAAGAATCAGTATATAAGTGTCTGAGATATGAACTAAGATAAACACTAAACACTAGCAGTGTAAAACAAAACGACGTAACAACAGCAGCACGAACATGAGTCTGTGGTGAGCAGATGGGTACAAATGAATCAAAAGCTGTTCATCCATCCATTATCTTTACCCGCTTCTTCATTTTCGTGTTGCGGGGGGTCACTGGCGCCCATGTCCAGATATCACTGTGGGAGAGGTGGGGGACACCCTGGACAGGTCTCCAGTCCATCACAGGGACACATAGAGACAAGCGAGACAAACAACCATTCACTCTCACCTAGGGACAAAGAAGAGTTACCATATCATTCAGATCAGATTACTAGAGTTACCAGTCAGTCTAACATGCATGTTTTTGGTCTGTGGGAGGAAACCAGAGTACCCAGAGAAAAACCACACAGCACGGAGAGAACATGCAAACTCCACCCAGAAAGGCCCCAGGCTGGGATTTGATCCAATAACCTTCTCGCTGAGAGGCAGCCGCTCTACCAACTGCGCCACCATGCCACCTAACTGTCCATTAGTTGTTCATTAACTGTTCATTAACTGTCCATTAGCTGTTCATTAATGTTTCATTAGTTGTTCAGTAGCTGTTCATTAGATGTTCAGTAACTTTTCATTTACTGTCCATTAGCTCTTCATTAACTGCCCATTAGCTGTTCATTAACTGTTCATTTACTGTCCATTAGCTGTTCATTAACTCTATCTGTATTAGTTGTTCATTGACTGTTCATTAATTGTTCATTAGCTCTTCATTAACAGTTCATTAGCTGTTCATTGACTGTTCATTAATGTTTCATTAGTTGTTCAGTAGCTGTTCATTAGATGTTCAGTAACTGTTCATTGACTGTTCATTAGACGTTCATTAACTGTTCATTAACTGTTCATTGACTGTTCATTCTTAATGTTCATGTTAACAAAGTTTTAATGTTTACTAATCATCTCACAAAAGCCTCCAAATATTTTTCTTCTGTTTTCAGGCTGTCCAGCAGCCCGTTTCCCATCTCGGTCCTCTCACCTCGGGACGGACAGACGGACAGGAGGAGGGACGACGGCAGCCGGAGCTGAAGATCCAAATGTAAACTCACAAAAATAAAATTTAAAGGGGGGTGGGGGGTGCTGCCATGATGATGGATTGACACGACAAAGGAGGGACGAGCAGAGTTCAAACAGGAAGACCCAGAAGGAGGAGACGGTCCAAAAAGACTGATTTACATAAAACATGCATGCACAAACAGGAAGTCAATCAAAAACACCCCTTCAAACTAAAAGCTCATGAGGACCCCACAGCTGCAGCAGAGGTTTGAAAACTTCTGCAGGTTGTAGACCGGAGCGAGACCCGGTCCCTCTCAGATGGGGTTCCAGTAGAAGTAGAGAGCAGCGAGCTTTTCGCCTCGAGACAACGTTAGATTCAAACTGTGTGTCGGAGCTTTGATTTTTTTTTAGTGTGATTCATGTGAGCAGGAGCGAGGCGTCACCGTGTGCATGGTCAGCGTAGGACAACGCCCTATATCTCACTTCTTTTAGAGTCCACGAGGGGGGCAGGTGGACATCTGGTGTCCTCGCTGCTCGTTTTTTTTTTTTTTTTTACCTCATCACCGACAGGGCTCAGTCCTCACTGCGGGTCCTCACGATCCGGATCGTGTGGACGACAGAAAGACAAGACTGGTCACTGTTTCACAAATCTGTAGCAAAAACAAGTGCCCGGTCCTCCAGCGTTAAGAATCGAACGGTGATCCGCACAGAGACGGGCGCCCGGGGTCGTCCCGTCCACGCCTGCACGAAAACACCAACATCGTGGGAGTTTACCGGAACAGCTCATGTGCGCTCACGGTCCGAGTTCGGATCTGAACCGGGAGAGGACAGACTGCTTTCAGCTGTTACACGAGACTCGACCGCGAGGGGAGGAAATCATCCAGGGGGTATTTTAGAGGACGACCTCGGTACGAGGGAAAGGAGACGGGAGGGGAAGAGGAAAAACTGCCATTTTCTTGTTCTTTCCCACCCAATCCCCCCCCCCTGCTCCTTCCAGGAGTGGCCTTTCTCCCAACACCCCCACCCTAAAACCCAGGAGACGACCGCTGAGGAGCTCCCAGAGAAATTTTAATACTGATCGTTCTTACAGTTTTTAAACTTTAACGCTGGAGTTACAGATTGGTCCTTCCTGTTGATTGATCATCGTCCTTACTGTTATTACAGAGGAGGCTGTGAGGAGTGTTGCCATGGCGACAGAAACACAAACAGACGTTCTCAAACGTCACGCTGACGTTTCCACGTGACGAGAAGCACATTTTAGTTTCTTTTCTCCGTGAAGCTTTAATCACATTTACGGACGTTTGGTTCAGTATTTGAATTCAAAGCGTGAAACACTTCACAGACGATACATTTGTTTATTTTGATGAAAGCAGCTCGCAGCCGAAGAAAATCCAAGTTTCTGTTAATGAACTCGTAAATCTGTATTTTATTCACGACGGAGTAAACGTCACGTTTAAAGAACCAGTCGTTCAACAACGATGTGATTTAGAGTTTGACGGCATCAACACGTTGACCCGGTCCAGTTCCCCCTCGTCTTCTCACAGCAGTCCCTGAACGTGCAGGACCAGAGGAGACCTGAGGAGAACGTGGTTCCGTTCTGGTCTCATGCAGAACCCGAACTCCTCAGGTCTGGGTTTTCGGCTGGATGTTTATTTTCAGGCAGGTCCGTTCGGCTCCAGGTTCTGCTTCGAGACCTTCATGAAACAGACGTGCTGGATGGGAGCAGATGTTCTAAAAACTGTTCTGCCAACCCTGTACCAGAGGCACTAATGCACCCACATACCATCAGAGAGGCAGAGCTTTAAACTGTGCTGCTAACAGGCTGAGTGTTTCTCTTTAGTGGTCGTGGTGTTGGTACCTAAAAACTTTTTAAAATTTGGATCCATCTGATCCCACAACAGTTCTGGACTTCACCTCGGTCCATTTGAAACCAGCTCTGGTCCAGAGGATACAGCAACGGTTCTGGATGGTGTTCACATCTGGCTTCTACTTTGTCTGATAGAGCTTTAAGCAGCATTAGTGGATGAACTGTGTTTACAGATGATCTGTGGAAGAGTTCCTGAACCCAGAACAGAACCAGACCTGGTTTTAATGCAGTGGCCCCTGAAGATCAGGACCATCCGATGTTGACCTTCAGCCTCGTCCTTTGACCTCAGAGATTTCTAGAGTTCAAAGCGAGAGAGAATTATAGATGATGGGAGATTCAGTCTGAACTTTTATTTTGAAATAGTTCCTGTTTGTGTCAGGGTGGTGAACCTCTGCCCGTCTTTACTTCTACAAGACTTTCTGCCTCCTGACACGTGTTGCTGCCCTCAAACTCTAGATGACCTCATCTTTTCTAAGAACTTCTCTGTTTTTGTTTATTGTGGATAAAAATCTGGTTCAAATGGTTCCGATTGAAAATCCTGACGTTTCCACTTTCATGAATTCATTTGAACACGTGAACTTTAAAAGTCTCAAAAACACGTTCCTCGCTCCTCTGGACGCCGCAGGACTCGTCTGAGAAACGTTTTGAGCCTGAACGCTCGTCCCGCACACATTCAGTCGTTCTCCTCGTCGTGGCTGAGATGAACTCTTAAGGGCTCTCCTCACACCTCCTGCAGGAGCTCCAACATCCGAGGAGTCTCCGCTCTGCCGTTTTCGAAACTTCACGTGAACTGATTTTCTGCTTCGAGCCGAAGGTCTGAGCAGAATTCAAAGGAAATAGCAATAAGGACGATGAAAATAATTAAACGTGGTTCAAGATGTAAAAAAAAAAAATCTAAAAAGTTCTAAAGAATCTCTGTCTTCCAGATGTTTATCATGAAAAGTATTTAAATCTTTCTGTACAGTCGGACCGGTCATCCTGCAGGGAACCAGCAGATTATCAGCGTGTTGAGACGTCTCGGTGTGAACGGGCCACGTTCCTCAACTTACTGGTTTTTAAAGACGTTTGAAACGAGCAGAAAACTTCACGACGAACTGGTTCGACTCTATAGAAAATGTTTTTCCTTTAAGAGATCTTTAAAAAAAAAAAAGAATCTGAACTGAAGGTAACCTGCAGATTATTTATGTATATGTGGAACACATGTACACGCGTTCATATGGAATATATATGAATTTCAAATGTTTTAAGAGATAATAAATTGTTAGTTATAATAAAGATACAGAAATGTTTTGATTCGGTTTGTGGTTTATATTATTTCTCAGACGGCTTTGATCCTCAACTCAGGTAAGTCGAGACAAAACTGCTGTTAAAATAAATGACCTCAGATAAATGACGCCCTGTTCCAACTCTCATACGAGACATCTGTGACTTCACAGGTTGGAATAAAGAATGAGAAAAACCGTTTTTATGAAAGATCTAAAAATGGTTTTTTTCTAGGAACAATCTTAACTGGAAAAGTTTCATACAGTCTCTGGTTTTCAATTCCAGTTTGTCGGTTTGGTTCCAAACATTTAGGTCGCTGGTTCAAATCCTAGCTCCGGGGGCCTTTTGCATGTTCTCTCCGTGCATGCGTGGGTTTTTTCTGGTTTCCTCCCACAGACCAAAAACATGCACGTTAGACTGAGACCTGTCCAGGTGTCCCCATGTCCCCCAGTGATGGCTGGATCTGGGCACCAGTGACCCCAAAAGAAGCAGCTGGACATCACTCAACACCTGCAATTAGTTTTCTCTGGATGTTCAACAGCTTTAGTTAATTTGACTGAACAGAAAGAAAAAAAAATCTTGTTTTATTGTTGGATCCAGACATGAATTAATCCAGCCGTCGTCTTTCTGCACAGCCTTTATAACCAAAGACCAAATATTTAAAAAGTATCTGGCATTAATCCAGTTCTTTGCTCGTCTGGTTTTATTTTACCTGAACTGGTTCAAACATTTGGTCTGAAGGCTGTTCGGCTTAAATCAAAATTACATGATGCAGATTTTAATTTATCTGCTGCAATCGAAACAAATCCTGGGATGTTAGAAGTTCTGATATAAACTGCAGCGCAAACTGTCAGGATCTTAAGAAAACAGGCAAAAAAATTAATTGTAAATTTAAACTTTATTAAGAGCAGCTGATGAAAATCAAAATGTTCAGGAGTCTGAGCCAGACATCAGAGCGCAGACGTCAGACTGGGAATCTTAAAACAGATTTTTTTTTTTTTTTTAAATTGGGACTCTACAAAAAGGGGGAAAAAAAGTCTTCAGCCAACACGACGTCCGGAGCAGAGCTGCACGTCAGGCAACACCAGCGTTCGGCTCGTACGGGGCAATCCAAAAACCTGGTTCAGGTCCTGAACAGTTGTCTCATCAGAAACCTGAAATAAAACAACAATTAGGGTTTTTAACCATTTGTTCAAAGCAACTTTTTTCTTTCTTCTATTTTTCTGTATTTCTCCTCAGAAACTTCGGCTTGTCAGGGCTGAAGTGCACGTCTGTCTTCAGGAGGACTCAGAGCCCAGTGCGAGTCATCAAGGGAGATATAGAAAATTCATAAATGAATTAAATTATAAGAAGCAACTTGAGTTTTTCAAGCAGAAAATAAATCTCAAACTTGGGACTTTGTCAGTCCAAATTAACTAATACCAAAAAAACAACTGAATCAGCAGACTGACATGATGAGCTGAACATGTAGAATAAACATTTTAATTTAAAAGTTCACTTGTTAAATGTGGAAGCTTTTGCACATGTTTCAATTTTTGGTTAAATTTAAAGATCAACTTCCTGATTAATGTCAGAATAAACTACTTACTCGCTTTCCTGCTTCGCTGGTTCAGAAGTTTCCGTCTCAAGCTGAAGAAGAAAACAGTTATATAACGTTCACCATGTTCACCTTAAAAACATCAGTTTTAATTCACTTTCTCCTCAGAAACTTCAGCTTGTCAGGGCCGAAGGTGCACGTCTGTCTCCAGGAGGACTCAGAGCCCAGTGCCAGTCATCAAGGGAAAAATGTAAAGCTACATAAATGTTCAAATTATTTCACCAATTTAGTTTTTCATGTAGAAAACATAACATAATCACAAACTTGGGACTTTTACAGTCTAAATTAACTAATAACTGATACAAAAAAAAAACCTGAATAAAATGGATCTGCAGACAGACATGATGAGCTGAACATGTAGAAAGACAAACATTTTAATTTAAAAGTTTACTTGTTAAATGTGGAAGCTTTTGCACATTGTTTCACTTTTGGTTAAATCTGAATTTCAGCACTCTTGCTGGTCCTTTATTAATGTCAGAATAAAATCTACTCACTTTCCATACGAGCTTGGCTGGTTCAGAAGTTTCCACCTCAAGCTGAAGAAGAAAATAAAAGTTAATGACGTTCACCTTAAAAAGCATGTTTTTTTTGTTTTTTTTTAAGCTTTTCTCCTCAGAAACTTCAGCTTGTCAGAGCCAAAGGTGCACATCTGTCTCCAGGAGGACTCAGAGCCCAGTGCGAGTCATCAGTAGAGAAACAAACCCTTAAATTTACACAAAGAACGGCTGCAGGAACATTCAAGGCTTTAAAATAAGCATCACTTTCAGCCTGTTAGCATCACGCTAACAGCATGTGCTCACCACGTGGAGGCAGGCCTGACTAATGCGTCCTAAAAATGACTTAATGTCTTGAAAACATTTGCAACTAGACGTTTATAATAAGGAAAACAGTTGTTTGGCAGCATAAACAATTAAACCGAACACATTATATGCCTCTTAATATACCGATGCAGTGTTTAGCTAGGCTAAAACAGATTTTTGCTTACGTGCGAGATATTTTACGGCTCGTTAGTAGCTGAAACCTCCATCTAAAAACACATAAATTACATTTAAAGCATGAAATTTTGAGAACAAGCGGTCAGAAGCTTCGTCTTACTAGCTCCACGAAGAAGCATTCAACCTCTCGAACCTTTTTTGAGTTCGACCTGTCAAGTCTCTCGGTCGAACTGCGGCTGCGCAAACTGCTTCGTGGTTTTATCACTGGAGGTTGCAGCAGCGGCCCGAGAGCGCTACCGCTCTCTTGTGGTCAGAAGCTGAAACTACAGCTCCCTCTGTGCTTCTACTTTAGCTGAATGATCAAGAATAATAACAAAATATTTTGTTATACTGTATTATCCACTTTAATCCTGATGCCTCTAACATAGACATAAACGATAAATATAGAAATGTTCATATTTGCCATTTAATCTGTCTAAAATCAGAGTCAGATTTATTTGTCATGCACAACACACTTGATACACGAGGTGGGACGAAACTATGTGTGCAGGGTCCCAGTTACATCCAACAAAAACGCTTTGGTAAAGAAAAACAGTAAGATCCGAGTCATGAACTTTGCTGAAGGGAGGTGACCCCAGCTCATTGAACATCTATCGACCAATCTCTAAACTCTGCATTTTAGCCAAGGTGCTAAAAAAACTGATAAACTCTCCAATCAAAAAGTATTTGGGCTCATTTAACATCTTACCTCCCCATCAATCTGGTTTCAGGAAACAACACAGCACAACAACTGCTTCACTTGAAGGTTCTTAATGACGTTGTTGAAGCATTGGATGCTGCACTTTTCTTAGACCTGTCTAAAGCTTTTGACACTGTGGATCATAACATCTTGTGTCATAAGTTCTCAGAAATCGTTTTCTCAGATCACACCATTGGTTGGTTTTCTAACTATCTTTCAGATCGGAGACAATGTGTTAAACATAATGGTACTT
>JARVGV010000412.1:27442469-27460193 GCA_031762435.1 Hypsolebias longignatus | reverse complement strand
TGTGTGTGTGTGTGTGTGTGTGTGTGTGTGTGTGTGTGTGTGTGTGTGTGTGTGTGTGTGTGTGTGTGTGTCAGTCAGATGAAACGAGGGCAGTGGGAGGAGGGAGTGTGAGTTGTTGCAGGGTTCTGGGGTGAAGGAGTTTGGGTTGGCTGAAGCTCCATGTGGACTCTCAGAACTCCTTCAGTTTTCTTTTTTTCTTTTTTTCTTGTTCTAAGCTCAAAGTTTTAGACGTAAGTTTTTGGATCAATGAAGGACGTTCAGAAACTGGGTGAACAGATTCTCCAGCTCAGCATGAAAAACTAAAATGTCTGGAGGACTCCTGGTGTCTTTTGATCTGTTCCTGCAGGCGGTGAGTCAGATCCTACAAAAAAAAACAACTGAGAAGCAGCTCGAAAAAAAAGGAGGATCCAGTTTTAAAACTAAACCAAAGCTTTTTTTTTTTTTAAAGAAAACATTTTCAACCCTTTGTCAGATTAAACACAGAGCAGCGCCAAAGTTCAGCATTTCTTCTTCACCTCTAAAAACAGCAAAAGGCTAAAAACTAAATATCAAAGCAGGGATTGTTAAAGTAGTGAAAACCTAACTTGAAGTTAAAAGTAACCAAAGGCTAGCTGAAAGCTAATTGTATCATAAGGCAAGCCAAAAGCTACATATCAAAAGCATTGCTAAAGTAGTGGAAGGCTGGCTTAAACCTAAAAGTGGCCAAAGGCTAGCTAAAACCCAAATATCAAAATGATTGCTAAAATAGTAAAAGCTTAGCTAGAAACTAAACATAGCTGGGTAGCTAAAAGGCTAACCATATCATAGGCAACCCAGTAGCTAAATATATCAAAATAATTGCTAAAGTAGTGAAAAGTTAGCTTGAAGCTAAACTTAGCTAGATGCAAGCTAAAAGCTAAACATATAAAAAAGGATTGTTAAAGTAGTGAAAGTCTAACTTGAAGCTAAAAGAAGCCAAAGGCTAGCTAAAACCTACCGGTAATCGTATCATATGGAAAGCCAAAAGCTAAATATCAAAATAATTGCTGAAGTAGTGAAAGTCTAGCTGGAAGCTAAACATAGCTACAGGCTAGCTAAAAGCTAAACATGTCAAAAGGATTGCTAAAGTAGTGAAATCTTTGCTTCAAGCTAAAGGTAGCTAAAAGCCAAACATCTTACTAAATGTAGAAAAAGGCTAACTAAAAGTTGAAATTGCAAGAGTAGCAAAAAGCAATAGTGTAAAGATGAATGTAACAAAAGGTGAGCTAAAAGTAGCAAAAAGCTGGCTAACTGCTAAAAGTAGCAGAAGTTACAAACATTTGCTGGAGAACAAAGCAGGGCAGGAAGCAGGAAGTAAAGGTCAGAGGTCAAAAGGAGGCGGTTCACTAAGTTTCAGTGAAGTCCATCCTGCAGATCTAACTGCAGACACGGGAGACAGAGATGTGACGGAGCGCAGTTCTGTCAGAGGAGCGTGAGACATTTCCCCGTGGAGAGGACGCCAAGGCCTCGTGTCCCCGTCGGGGACGAGCTGCCTTCAAGAACTGCAGAACTCCCGAAAGCTCCGATAACTTAACTGTGAAAACTGGAATCACATGAGCTCAAAGTCACACTCAGAGGTCACAAGACCGTCCTGTCCCATGTTCCACATCCAGGGCAGTCAACGCTGCTGAGAAACAGAAAAGGACTCATTTGTAACGTTTTTGTGGATTCTGAGGAGTTTTAGCAGAAATAAATGAGAGCAGCGTCTCTGGTTGTCTGGTTGGACACGTCGAGCACAAAGTGCACGAAACGGACCGAGTGTTTGTAAACGGGCGCCCCAACCCAACCTGGAAGTGATTAAAACACGTTGTGGTTTGGTTCTGATCCGGCCTCCTGCAGCGCGAGTTCAAACATCAGCTTTTTTTCTGCCTCCTCACGAACGCTTCGTGGCTCGTTGGAGGGGAAACAAAAACGCACAGAAGACGTTTGTCTCAGCGTTTAAATGACCAGAAAACAGCCGAGAGAATCCACCGAACCAAGATCAAGACCTTCAGTGACTCCGTTCGATTTTTACTTTAAGTAGGCATCAAATTAAACTGGTGAAATACTAAAACACAAATTGTTAAGGTGGTGATATGTAATCCCTAAACACACCTGAGCTGAAGCAGTTTAAGTGGGATTTAACAAGGTGCAGATTTGATAATTTGCAGCGGATTTTATATTTGAAGGAACAACAAACGTTCTCTGTTGTCCTTCAGTTCAAATACTTCCTGCTGCCTTTGAAGGCACCATTAGGATGGAAGTCCACGTGGGTCAAACCCTTTAAGACAGGTGGAAAAAAGACGTTTAGATCAACCAAAGGGCCATTTAGAAAATAATCTGGAGGACTTTTTCAGGCTTTGTTGTGTTGTGGCATAGTTAGCGTTCCTTCAGTCTCGTTGATGGCAGGTTTTCATCAACTTGTTGAAGGTTGTTTTCTTTTCACATTTTAAATATTTTATTTTTTATTATTAATATGGTTTTGTAAATATTATTATTATTATTATTTTATATTTGAAAATTGAAATGAATAAATAAAAATAAATAAATAATGTGGAGATTGTCCAACGGCCACTTTTGGCCCTCGGGCCACATGTTGCCACCGTCTGCTTCGAGAACAGGCACATTCAAGGCCTGCGTGCCGTTCGGTGTTTCTGTAACTTTTCTCAGTCGGCTCCAGTTTGGGCCCATGGCGACTGGTGAGCTGGAGCTGTGCAGAACCGGCCCGTTCGGGTCTCTGCTGAGCTTCACGTATGATTTGAAGAATCCAGAGTGAGGAAGAGCCAGATGAGCTCAGCCAATCAGAGCAGATTAAACTAAAGAGGCTATTTAAAATCGAAGCTGGTAACCAGATTATTGCTGAGCGTTCTCTCTGCACACGTGCACGGCGGTGAAGAAGTGAAGACACATGACAGGATGTGACTTGCTGCCCTGTTTATTTCCAGATGACTCATGTTGCTGAGCTGGGAACGCTGGGAGAGGGCGGCTCGTTCCGTCACAGCTCATCATTAGCAGCCTCTGAGTACCGTACGGCGTGCACGACGGTTTGAATTAAAAACAACTCAGCTGTACCGACACGCCCCATCAGATCCATCCTGACAGCTGACTCCACCTCTAGTCAGAAAATGATCAATAAATGTTTTAACGAGGGTCTTTGTGTGATTTTGACAAATGTTGAAGCGCATCTTGTTGCTGCTCATTCAAACTTTGTGTTATTTTAGCTGTTCGTACCTCGAAGCGTTCAGCTCATTCAGGAGAAATTAACTCTGACTTTTGTTGTAATTTTTTTAAAAAAGTAACTTTATATACAAATATTTTCTCCATAGAAATGGATTATAATCCTTTCAATTCAATCAAAATGTTTTTCTGTTTGAAAAAGTTCATCCACTTGTGCCTTTTTGTTTGAGTTTTGTTTCTTTTAGCTACGATAGTTTTTTGTGTGTTGACTATAACTAATTTGCTGCTTTTAGCTTTTAAACTTTTCTATTTTTAGATAATCTTTTGATACTTTTCAGCTTCTACTTTTTGCAACTTGGGCATAAAGTTTTGTTGCTTTACCTCATGTTTTTCTACTTTTAGCTGTCATTTTGCTAAATTTAGCTATTAGGTTACCTTTTGTTGCTCATTGTGTTTTGCTTTTTGCTTTCAGCTAACAATTTGCTGCTTTTAGCTTTGAGCTAGCCTTTGCAATATTCATTATCTGCTAGATTTTGATACTTTGTTGTTGTTTTTTTATGGTGGGGGTACTTTTACATGTGTTCTTCTAGCTTTTAGCTAGTGTTCTGTTTTCCTTAGCTTTCAGCTAAAGTTCTGTTTTTCTTAGTTTTCAGCTAGTGTTTTGTTATTCTTAGTTTTCAGCTAGTGTTTTGTTATTCTTAGCTTTTTCATCTTCTAGCTTTTTAGCTAGTGTTCTGTTTTCCTTAACGTTCAGCTAGTGTTCTTCTAGCTTTCAGCTAGAGTTCTGTTTTTCTTAGCTTTCAGATAGTTTTTTATTCTTAGCTTTTAGCTAGTGTTCTGTTTTCCTTAGCTTTCAGCTAGTGTTCTGTTTTTTAGCTTTAAGCTAGTGTTCTGTTTTCCTTAGCTTTCAGCTAGTGTTCTGTTTTCCTTAGCTTTCAGCTAGTGTTCTGTTTTCCTTAGCTTTCAGCTAGTGTTTTGTTATTCTTAGCTTTCAGCTAGTGTTGCTCTTCTAGCTTTCAGCTAGTGTTCAGCTTTCCTTAGCTTACACCTAGTGTTTTTCTAACTTTCAGCTGTGCTTTCCTTAGCCTTCAGCTAGTATCCTGCTTCTATCCTTAATAGCTTAGTCTCAGCAGTTATTTGGTCCTCATCATTAAAAATAAATGTTTTCAGAAAATAATCTTCCTTCAGGTTTGAGTGAAAATCCTCTAAGAAAGCAGCTGAAGTTAAAACTTGTGACGCTGAGGCCTTCGGCTGGCTCTCTGAAAAATACAAGCTGATAACAGCTAAAGATCAGTAAACAGAATAACTGAAGTCAAAACTAATCGTGGACGCTTTTCTTTCTCAGAGAACACGATGTCGACACCAGCATCAGAGCACGGCCCCGAGGACGTCAACAAACGCAGCTTCTGGATGGTACGTGCACTGTGTGTGTGTGTGTATCTGGCAGCTGTGTTAACTTCCAGTCTAAACAGTTCTCAGTAGTTTAGCAGATCTTTATAAACAGGACTCTGCAGTCCTTGTCCCCTCTGACCCGCATCGTTTGGACCTTAGCTTCTGCCTGGACGGTTTCTAGGATTCATTTTTGCCTCTTTCCTGATTCTTCACAAAGTAGGCGAAGATCACTTCTTTAGCCATCCAGGAAAAAATTTGCAAGTTGTTTTATTTAAATGTGAACCTTAAGAAACTTAAAACAGCAGTCATGACCCAATGATGCTCCGCCCTCTTTCTGAAGGTTATAAACAGGTTGTTACAATTTTCACAGATGCAGGAAAAGTGTTGTTTTTACATCAGGTTGCTGCATGAGGTTCACCCTCCATGAGTAGTTTGGGTCAAAATACAAGGATTATAAAGTGAAAGAACAATGTTTTGTCATTTTCTATCTGGCAACCCTGTTCTGGATGCCTCATGTTGTGTTTGAGGACCACTTCCTGTCTGCATCATTCAGCTGCTGTCCGTCATTAATCTGCACATTTAGAAGTTCTTTCATATCTTAGGCTTTGTCGCGCAATGAAAACACTTTTTATTCTCTTTTTTACAAATCTGAAACAGAAGGACTCTTAAAATATTAGAAAACCGATGAGTTGCCTCTTCCTGAGCAAAAGAAGGAAAAAAGGTTTTCTTCTTGATTCAAACGACTCAACCTCCGCCGCCATCTTGTACTTTGAGATAAACATTAAATCTTCTGTACTCGGTTTTGTTTTTGTTTGAGGAAACGTGGTCATTTTGATTTTGTTGCCTGTAGAAGATTCACGTCGGCCACGGAAATCGTCCAACTGGGTCGCTTCAGCGTTTCTGTTGGCCTCAAACTGGATTCCTCAGCTGTTTCTGTTTAACTGGCAGACAAGAAAGGAGAGGCAGTAAAAACCACAACAAGGCTGAAAAAAAAAAAAAAAAGACAGGAGGGAAAGAAAGGAGATCTAATGAGAAGGACCCCACCTGGTTCTGATAAAAGTAGAAAAAAACAAACTACAGTATCTTTAATAAAACCTGCTCTGTTGTTAATTTAACAGATGATTATTTGATTCTGGAACTTTGGAGCGCTAAAGCAACCTGATTTAAACTGAAGTCAGAGAATTTACCTTTTCTGTGAAAATGCAGCAAGAACGTGAAGAGCTAAATAATCATCCGATTGGCTGAAGAGTCTAAAACGGTCATTACAGCAAAAGGAAGCAGAACTAAACACAACAGAACTGCAACAAAAATCAAATCATATGCTAATATTGGCAAAACCACAGCTAAAAGTAACAAAACAAACAAAATTTTAAATTTACAAAATTACCCGTAGCTCAATTTAATTAAACTGTAGCTAAAAGGAACAAAATGGCAGATAAGAGGTAAAAAAATAGTAATAATAAAATGGCTAAACATTGTAAGACGCAAACTGGCAGCTAAAATAAATAAAATTAGCCAAATTGATGATAAAGGAACATTTAGCAAAACAGTAATTAAATGTGCATAATGTTGTAATATTGGAAAACTGCAGCTAAAAGTAGCAAAACAATAAAGCAAAATGGCTACGACTCTTCTGTTTTTAGCAGAAGATGATTTCAGTCTAAAACGCTGCCTTCAGGACAGCTGGCGATATGCATTCCTTTAAGGAACCTTAGACCTTCAGAAGAGCTTCTGACAAAAACAGTGAAAGAAGAGGTAAGAGGACTGAGGACTGTGAAGAAATAAAAGAAGCGTGCATTCATCTTAACGCAGAAAGATTTAGCGTTATTTAGAGAAACAGCATGTCCACTGCTGGCCTCACGTTTGTAACGAGTCCAACAAACGAGCGATCAGTAACATCTGAGAATGTCCCGTTTGTTACTCGGTGGTTTTTACTCCCAAGTGAAGCCTCAGATGAGTTAACAAGCTGTAACATCTCTCAGTCTGAGGCGTGTTTTTTTACCCAGCTGTCTACACGTGTCAGCTGCGACATGCAGAGAGCAAAGAGAAGACCAGGAGCCGACTGCAGCTGCCAGGAAAATACCAAAGATTTCCAAACTCCATAAACAACAGACTGTTCAGATCTGCTGTTCCTGTCAGGCCTGAGACGCTGCCGTCCTCCTGTCCTCTGTCTTCATGGACGGGCCTTGGTCTTTGTGTAAACCAGCCGCACCCCACAGAGCAGCTGCCAGTCGACAAGTTGCTGCAGGAAAGTCAAAGTGCTGCTCGTTGTACGTCACATGGAGCCGGAGCAGAGCTGAGGAACAAGGATAGGCCGATGACGATGGGTTAGAGGTGAAGAAGCACCAGTAGATGTTTATGACACCTTGTAATATTCCATAAAATGACTCCTGCGACAATCTGAATCACAATAAATTACTTATTTTCAAAGCTTTAGCTGGAATATCATTTAATGTATGTTTAGGAGCTAGCTTAGCTTAGCTTGTCCTAAAAATGAAACACAAATGAAAGGAAATCACACACAGAACCAAATCGTGAATTTAGTGATCTCAGTTCAGATTTTTGATGGACTTGACGTAAAAACTCACACACACCAAACTATGTCACAAACAAGCTGCAGACGAGGACTGGATTAAAAAAAAAAAATAAACTTAATAAAAGGAAACTAAAGCTGGCAGGGCATCAAAAAAAGATAGAAATAAACAAAATATGTGGATCCTAACTAGATAACATAAGTCAAATATATGTTGAAATAACTCAACTTTTGGCACATTTCTTCTTTTGCCCCCATTAAACAAACGAGAAGGAACTAAATTGTCAAATCATAGTTAAAAAAGTATTTTTTATCTGATTATTAATGTACAGTACAAGTATTTAGAAACCCCACGCTACAGCCACTGTAGCTAAGTCAGTGCACGATCTGCTCCAGGATCGGAAGCACGATACTCTGGGCGCAGGAGAGTTGCGCCCAGAGTATGCCTATATCTTGTAATGAAGTGGAGCTAACTGTGCATGTACAACTTTTAACGAGAGTCAATGGGCCAAGGTTCTTGCCCCTCCAGGGTGGAAATACGTCATCAATCAGTGATGTTTTTGAAAGAAACAACCTTACTCATTAACTATAAAATATTTATCTTACACAACTACAAAAATATATACATATAGTTTGAAATATTTTTACTTTATTATTTCTTTTTTTAATGTCTTCAAGGTAATATGGTGAGTGGTTTGAGTGGTCGGGTGGCACCCTAGCGCCCTCTACAGGCCAGCCGCTACTGGCTAAAACCAAAACAAAGTCCTTAAAGTAACCCTCCTCCCTGTCAGCCCTCTCTTTACTCTTCTTCCTCTGTGTTTGGTCCCGGCAGCCCGGGAACTACCAGCGCACCGTGAAGCGCACAGAAGACACTTTCCAGGCCTGCAACGACATCGTAGTGTGTTTCCAGGAGAGAGCTCGTGTGGAGCGGCAGTACGCCCAGCAGCTCAGCGAATGGAGCACAAAGTGGAAGCCGGTGGTGGACTCCAGTAAGTCCTGCTGCAGCTGACTCACACGCCTGATGCATTAAATGTTCAACCAACCCTCTCTGGCTCCACCAGGTCCGCTGTACGGGTCTCTTCTCAAAGCTTGGCAGTGTTTTCTGTCCTCCGCTGACCGGCTGACCTCCTTGCATGCCTCCATCTGTCGCTCCCTGGTGTCGGACGACGCAGACCGGGTCAGGACCTGGCAGAAGGACTCTTTCCATAAGAAGGTGTTTGGAGGCTTCAAGGAGTCTCAGGATCTGGAGACTGGGTTTGCACGTGCTCAGAAGCCCTGGGCCAAAAAACTTAAGAAGGTAAATTCACCCAACTGAAGGACTGAAATAGATACACAACTAGAAGTGTCCCTGAGCAAGGCACTGAACCCCTAACTCATGAGTCTTTGATGTGTCCCATCTGTCCATAAATATGATCTAAAGTACTGATCAGACTCCACAAACTGATTTGTTCAGATTATCTTTGTAGAGACGTGGCAGAGTGCTGTATGTCTGTGTGGAGGTACACGAGGGCCCAGATTGTGTCGTAAAGCACTTTGCTTAGCCTGGTACACTAAAAAAGTGCTTCAATGTCCAGTTACAAACTCACAAGGCTTCAAAGACTAGGCTTTTACAATCATCTCCTCAGAAGTTGAAACAATTTGGCAATAAACAAACTGTAAGTTTGTTGGTGTTTTCGTGAGACTTTTATTAGAGATCACCTTTACGCGCAGCTCCTTGATGGTGGAGGCGTGTTGTGTTCACAGCTGGACAAAGCTAGAAGAGCGTACCACAAGGTGAGCCGCAAGGAGCATGCAGCCAGGGAGCGAAACGCTCACGCTCATGGAAACCCCGATGTAAACATAGACAAACAGAAGAAGATCCAGGAGGAGAGAGAAGTGGCTCAGCAAGAGACAGAGAAGGTGAGAAAATGACCGTGTCTCTATATGTGATCTGAAACAGTTGATCTCCATCTGTTTTGTGCTTTTGTTCACTGACTTAGAAACATATACAACAATATAACTTTATTCACAAAGCTCTTTCAAAACAACACTGTTGGCCAAAGTATTTGTACACCAATAAAAAAGTACTAAAAAAACCCACTGCAATCAATGTGGTAGTACTTAAACAGGAGTGATGTGCTCTTGTTTTCTGATGGTATAGCGAGCAGCAACATTTTGACCCAGCTCAGATAAAAGCGTGGATAAAACTCTCAAAGTGATGCAGTGAAAGGCGAAAGTCATTTGCTGACCTTGGCCAGTTGTCTTAAATGATAAAAGCCAGACTAAAGCGCTGAATTAATCTGTGCATCAAGTTTAAAATTACTGTCCAGCCTCACACCCAGGTTTGCTGCTCTCTGAGTCAGATGTTGCGCCAGAGGTCCTACAGTAGATCAGCACAGAATCTGGAAGCATCAATTGGCCTAAACAACACAAACTCCGCCTTTATTTCATTCAGATGTAAAAAGTTCAGACATCCATGTCTTGATTTCTGGAAAACATCCTAACAGTTGGCTCATTCACTACTGATTTTCCTGTTTTCGTGCCGTATAGATTTGGGTGTCATCTGCATAAAAACTATATGGAAGTTAATAAAAAGAAAAGAGAAGAGGGCAAAATATAGAGCCCTGAGGCACGCTGCATGTAAGAGGCGTTACAGAAGGCCTCAACACAGACACGAAAATCTTTCTGTTACTGGTCAATAGGATCAAAACCAGTCCAAACTCCACCCTGTAAGCCCAAGAACCAAGGATTTGTGACATCTCATTGTCTTACAGGGTATAAATTGGCAGTCCTGTGGGTTTTTACTTAAATACATAAAAAGAGCAACTCGTAAGATTTTAGAAACCAATGTGTTGGTGAGACAACGAATCAGAAGAGACAGCAAATATTCATTAATCACAGATAATAATTCAATCAGCAGCTTTCACTGAACAATAAACATTGTTTCTGCCGTTCAGTCCACTGCTCCACCTCCAGAACGCGTCAAGTTCTCAATTAGAAGGAATTTATTAAGCCTTTTATATAAATTAAAATAAAAGTTATGTGCCACAAAAGTTTAAAATGATAACATTTTGGGTTTTCATGCCTTTTGAGCATTTGGTTTTAAAAACAGTTTGTCACTCCTTTCAGTGGTCATAATATTTTGGCTAATTGTGATTTTCATCAGGTTCGTGGACGCTATGAAAAGGTCCTGGAGGAGGTGAACCGCTACGTTCCTCGCTATATGGAGGAGATGGAGTCCGTTTTTGACCAGTCGCAGGAAGAGGAGCGCAAGAGGATCGCCTTCCTCAAACAGGCCTTCCTGTCCATCAACAAACACCTGGACGTCACCACCAACGAGAGGTGAGCCCATCGGTGCCGACTCTGAAGACCACACCAGTTTCTTCGTGGCTGTGAAGCTAAACGTGTTAAAATCAATAATTAGATTAAATTACGGTAATCTCTAATTAAAACCTTTAGGTGGATGTTGAGCAAATTAGCCAATTATGAACCTGAACAACCTTTATTACAATTTGATCGTTCAGATGTCACATAAAAACATGGTACTGTGCATAAGTTTTAATACATCCTTCAGTTCTTTATATGCTGTTTGCAAGCACCCGTAACATCTTTTAAAATAATCTCGATTGATGTTTTTTACAGTTTTTCTTCAGACTGTTGTTTCAGTACTGATCATTTTCAGGGGACTGTTTTTTTGTTTGTCGAGCCACTTAACTCTGATGTTTGGATCATTTGAGATAAAAAAAAAAAAAATGTTCCTAAACTCCAGGGATGAAGCACATAACAGAAAACTTTAAAACACAATCAAACCTCACAGTTCATAGACAGAAACTAGTACCGTACTTGCCTCTGTGCACGTCGCACCGCCGTATAAGTCGCATCAGTCCAAATATGTCTAATAAAGTGGGAAAAAAAACATAAATACGTCACTTTGCCATATAAGTCACATCTATTATGTGTCACCGCTGACCACCTGGAAACGTGGGCCAGTGTTGTGCCAAAAATCAATTGGCTGCCAAATGGCGGCCGCAGGAGCATACACAGGAGGACTTTAACAAGAATTTAACAAGATTAACACTTAAAAACAATTATTTGTTTGCTCGACGTTATAGTAAAGGTGTGTCTCAGTTGAACTGTTCCTTAATAAATGCACTTTAATGGTCAGATCAAGTGCATTTCGCCTGGGGACCACGGCAAAATGCAGCTGATTTGATGTTTGCTCCAGGAGTTCCAGAGCGAGATGAAGGTGGCTTGGTATGGCAAGCCAAGTGTCTCATTATTAGCCACTTTTAACCTATTAGTGAGACACTTGGCTTGCCATATTACTCAAGCGCCCTCTAGCGGCTGAAAATGGTAGTGTTCAAGATTTTCCATGTCACAATGAATGAATCAGCCACAAATTGGGTTATAAATATGAAAAAAAAAAAAGTAAATAAGTTGCTTCACTGTATAAATTGCAGGGCATGCTAATTTATGCAAAAAACTGTGATTTATACAGCAAAAAGTACAGTATTTTAATTTCAACCAGAGAGTCACTCAACTGAAGGGCGATGCATCATTTGAGGTCTGTCCCTTACAGGAAATACATCAGAAAAATCACATTTTCATAAATAAAACACTAACTTATTATGTGAATCTTATGCTTTGAACATTTCTCTTGGGGTTTAGAACATTTTCAACATGTGATCCCATGGGACACACGTGTTAATTTCCGTGTTTTTTTCCGTAAAGGGTCTTAGTCTTGGCTGTATTTCTTCTTGCTTCGTAAAGACACACCAATCAGGTACTGTTTAGAAGTTGAATACAGTTATTATTGCCAAAGGTGGAGGTAGGAACGACCCCAGGCTGCAGACCAGCACGAGAAGCTCAAAAAAGAAAAGATTTAATAATTAAGAAAAACAAAACGGCTGATGTGGCAGCTGAAGAAAATGAGCTAAATAACAAAAAAATACAAGGAGGCAAAAAAAAAAAAAAAAAGTGTGGCACCGGAGTAAAATGAACTGAAGCTGAGCAGGTAAGAGGTGACAGGTGAGACTGATGCTTACAGGGAGCAGGTGTGAGTGGGCGGGGCGGGGCTGATCCACAGAGGAAAACACTGAACTCAGAAAGACAGAACTGTAAACACAGATCCGATTGTCACCTTCGTTCTCTTCCTACAAGCACATTGTTCAAAACAAAAACAAGATGGACACATCAGCCAAGGTCAAAAGAAAAACCTTAAAAGACCTTCACATAATCTGGAGATCTATTGATCAAAAATACTTTAAGATTATTTGACAATTAGGACAGTGAGAACTGTAGTGCCAGATACTTACCTGGTACTTCATGAGTTAATTTGTGTGTACAGGGTAAGTAGTACCAGGCTGTATTTTGTGTGTTGTGTCTCTGTTCACAGGAGCATTCAGACAAAACTCATGTTTGAAGTTTTATTTGGGCTCAAAATAGCAGAAATTAGTTTTTAATCCAGTCCAGACTGAGAACAGGAACTGTATCTGGACCTGAAGTTGGTTTTGTTTGTCTCTCAGTGTGTTAGCCGTGTACCAGGAGCTCCACAACACCCTGACGGCCATCGACGAGCACGAAGACCTCCGCTGGTGGAAGAACACCCACGGACCCGGCATGCCGACCGACTGGCCTCACTTCCAGGTTGTTGGTTCTGTCCATCGTTTGTTTACGTCAAGTTAACATTTATAATGCCATTCTTTTACATTTATATCTTTAAATCTCTGTAAGGAGTGGACGCCTGAAAAGAAAAGTAAAAAAGGGAGGAAAGAGGCGGTAAAGAAAGAAATCATAGAGAAAAGGTGAGTAGATTTAGTACGACAAAAACTGATTCTGGGAACTTTTCACCTCCTTTCTCTTCTGTTCTTTTGCCTTTAAACCTGAAATGTTAACAAATTTTATATTAAAAAAAAAAAATAAAGTAAAAAGTCAGAGTTTTAACCGTCCTGCTGCCCTTTGGTCAAAAATAACCCACAAGGCCTCAGGGCTCATTTTGACCCAAATCCAGCAGGAGAAGTAAATGAGGCTGGTTAGGTCTTTTTTTTTTTTTTTTATCTGTCCGTCCGTCCATCCATCTTTTTTATCATCTGAGGAAAAACAGAATAAACTAGAGAAATTGCATTTCCTGTGAATATGCAGTGTGAATGCTTCTGGCAGAAAAACAGGTGAAAGTAGCTAAAACATGCTGAAATGTAGCTGAAATGGAAGACTAAGTCTACTTTAGCAGAAGAAAGCAGAAAGTGCACATTTTTTGCAGAATTATGTTTAGATAAGCAGAAATTAGCACAAAAATTAGGAAATTTGCTAAAAAAAAAGCTGAAATTAGTAGCAAAAATAGCTGAAAGTAGCTGAAAAGACGGAAAGAAGCTTAAATTACCAGAAAGAAGTGGAAAGGGCTGATAGGAGTTCCAAAAATGTGGAATTAGCTGAAAATGCTAAAATTAGTATTAACAGCTAAATAGCAGCTGAAATAGCAGGAAAAGCTGAAACTACCAGAAAAAAGCTGAAACGTGCATAATAAGCTGAAATTAGCATAAACAATTGAATTAGGCTAAACGTAGCAATTACCACAAATTTTTTTAAAATTTATCTGAAAACAGACAAAATTAGTTAAAATGCTAAAAGGTTAGCTGAAAATTTAGATCAAGCTTAAGAAGAAGAAAGCAGAAAGAACACATTTGCCCAATTAGGCTGAAAGAAGCAGAAATGAGTACAAAAAAGTGGAAATTACCTGGAAAAGCTGAAATTAGCACACACACACACAAAAAAAAAAAAAAACTGCTGAAAAGTAGCTAAAAAGGCAGAAGGAAGCTTAAATTACCAAATAGAAGTGGAGAGAGCAGGGGCGATTCTAGAATCTAATCTTTAGGGGGTGCTTAGCCCCCAGTGCTGACGAGGGCTCTTGACTTGAAAAACGTAGTTGCCATTGGCATCAGAAACATTCAGCACTGGTGGGGGGGTCTGGGTGTCCTTCCCCAGAAAATTTTGAATAAAGTAGATGCCATTTCCTGCATTCTGGTGTATTTTAACGGGTTAAACATTTAGATTTACCTCCATAAGTCAACTCTTGATTCAATAACTATTTTACAGTAAATGGCACAACAAGAAGTAGCGCTATAAGCTAGCGGCGTGCAATACTAGCTAAGATGCTACAGACGTAGCGCTCTGCTTTACATTCCACGACCTAATAACCATTTTGTACAAAACCATTTCAGGGTTAACTGATCATAACAAACAAAGATTATGCACAGAAGTTACAACATATTTCTAGACACACAAGCACAACTAGCTTCAAGCATTAACCTTTAATTGGGATTAAGTTTGGATTAATTTGGATGGAAGTTTGACTCCCACACAAAGGAATCGGGGAACTTCTAGACTTTTTTTTTTATTTTTTATATTTTTCATGTTATTTCCAGATTGGCTGCGGCGTGGCTGTAATCTGACCAAACGTTTGCGTTTCTCTTCTTTCATTCGGTGTTTTGTTCAGTGCGATGATTGGAGGAGTCAGAGTCAGAGCTCTGTACGATTACGTCGGCCAGGAGACCGACGAGCTCTCCTTTAAAGCAGGTAAGCTCACACGAACACAACACAAGATGCACGTAAATCATCGCTCACCACAAAAGGCAAAGGCGGGTGATAATGTCTTACTGTGTCTGTAGCAATGTTTATTTGACTAATGTTAATGAAACCTGCAGAAAATAATGATTAGAGGTTTATCTACCACTCCCCACGTTTTAGAGTCAACCTGATTCAAGATGGCCACCGCAGCCTGCTGATTTAAAAATACACAAAAAGCCTGTAACGCTGACAATTTTGAAACTTCCAAAGTGAACTTTGGTGGGGTGGTCACTGAGACTGAGCCCCAACACTTGCTTTGAGAAGAAAACCATGCACGATATGTTTACATGAATCTTTGTTATTAAACGTTGGCCTTCCACCATGTTTGTCTGTTAGCAAAATACCTCATGAACCACTGGATGGATTTTAATGAAACTCCCAAAAAGCAGTCTTTGGTTACCTGTCTACACCGATTAAGTTCTGGAGTCAACTAAATTCAAGATGGCTGCCACGGCTGAACAGCATCAGCCAACAGAAAAATTATCATAAATCAGTCAGTTTTATAGTTATTGAGCTTATTGAGCTAAAATGTGACGTTGTAGTTGAGAGTCCAGACGTACTCTGACCATGACAACTCATTATTTACATTCTTTCTCTACATGAGACGATCTAAAACTCTGGCGTGAAAGGCGGAGGTGAAACGCATTCCTTCCACGATTGAAGAATTAAATATAGAAAGGCCCAAAAAAAAAAAAAAGAAGTACTTCAGAATACAGTATTGTAAATGTTGACGTGCTTTCATTGCCCGTTTCTTTCCTGCAGGTGAGGAGTTTTTGAAGATCGAGGACGAGGACGATCAGGGCTGGTGTCGAGGGAAGAAGGACGATGGGTGGGAGGGGCTTTACCCGGCCAATTACGTAGAGGTTGTATAGTGACCACGAGCAGAATGAATATGGTAAACACGTCACATACTTCAGTTTGCAGCACAAATAAATGTCTATGAAACAACTTTATTAAACGAGGTCGTTGGCCAAAGATGAAAACTTTACGACACTTTGGGACATTTGTATCAGTTTGCATATTAAAACCACATTTAAATATTATTGTAATGTAAGAATGCATTTTTTGTTTACTTTTATTGGGTGCTGTTTGTAAAGTTACACAGTCAAAAATTAACAGCAATATTTTTGATTTATTTAGCCTTTAATAAGATTTTTTTTCCAGTCATATTTTCACTATGTTATTCATACATTTATAAATGTCATAGTTCCAAACTAAATATTTAATTTGCAAGCTAAATATTTATTTTACAAACTAAATGCTTACCATGCAAGTTAAATATTTAGTTAGTAAACTAGATATTTAGGTGTAAATTAAGTATTTAATTTACAAGCAAAATAATAAATTTCCAAGCTTTCCAAACTAAATATTTAATTTCCAAACTAAATATTTGATTTCAAAGCCAAACATTTAATTTCTAAGCTAAACATTTAATTCTTAAATTAAATATTTTAACTTGCTAACTAAATATTTAACTAGAAAGCTAAATACTGTATTTAGCTTGCAAGTTAAATATTTAGTTAGTAAACTAGATACTTAGGTGTAAATTAGATATTAAGTTTCCAAGCTAAATATTAAATTTCCAAGATAATTATTTAATTTCCAAACTAAACATTCTATTTCCAAACTAAATATTTAATTTTATGCTAAACATTTAATTTATAAGCTAAACATTTAATTCCAACACTAAATATTTACCTGGCTAAGTAAATATTTAACTAGCAAGCATTTAGCTTGCAAGTTAAATACTTAAATGAGTGTTAAATATTTAGTTAGGTAAATACATATTTTAGAAAATAAATGCTTAGCTTAGAAATTAAATGTTTAGTTTGGAAATTAAATATTTAGTTTGAACAACACATATTTAGTTTGGAAATTAAATATTTAGTTTTGAAAATAAATATTTAGCTTGGAAATTATATATTTAATTTACACTTAATATTTAGTTTACTAACTAAATATTTAACTTGCAAGTTAAGTATTTAGTTTGTAAACTAAATATTTAGCTTGTAAATTAAATATTTAGTTTTGAACTATGACATTTACAAATGTATGAATAACATGATAAAAATATGACAAAAAACATTTTTTGTTTTCCTTAGGAAAGGCTAATAAACCAAAATATTGCTGTGCATTTTTGGCTGTGTAACTTTACAAACGGCACTCCATAGCTCATCGTATAACTTGAATGGTGACAATAACTGAATAATCTTGAGAGAGATTAATTTGCAATCATTAATCCTTAGAGACTATTATATAAATATTATTCAGATATATAACATCTGTCGGAGGCATGTAGGGAAGTAAAATAAGGTACTGTATTCTTTTCACTGTACAAGCTCAAAAATCAAAGTATCATTTAAAGAAAAAATGAGTTGGGTTCAAACTTGTTGCCACTAAACATCATTTTGTTTGTTTTATTTAAGATGTAAGAAAATTATTCACCATAAAATCAGTTTATCCTGAGAATCTTATTTTATAGACGTCTTCCTGAAAGGAGAGTTTTTTCCAAATTGATATTTAGATTCATAAATGTTTTTACAGGGATGAGACTCATTTATTTTTTATTTATTATTTGACACTTACGTTAATATAAATGCCAATAAATATAATTATTACTAAAACAGCCCACATGAATTAAATGACTGACTAAACATCCTTCCTGGAATATTCTCCAAATGGATTTTGAATCTGACCTTAAGTGAAAAAAAAAAAAAACAATAATAATAATAATAATAATAATAATAATAAAATAAAAAACATAAATTGAACATCAACACATCCAATGCTTTAGTCACTTGTTTCACTTTGATAATAAAAATGATGTTTTAAAAGTATTTTACACCTGAGTCAGTAAACATTTAATGATTTTCTGCAGGCTTAAAACACATCACTGACAAACGTTAGGAAATGAAGCATGCTAAAGCTTTTTTTTAAGTATTTATAAATACAGGTCAACCCCTGTTTACGACCCTCCCGGTTTAAGTTTTTTCGCGTTTACGTTCATATTTGTACAGTAATTA
>JARVGV010000412.1:27414080-27432510 GCA_031762435.1 Hypsolebias longignatus | reverse complement strand
ACACACACACACACACACACACACACACACACACACACACACACACACACACACACACACACACACACACACTGATTCCCATGTTGTTTCTCCATGGTTCCCCTCCTCTCCCTTCCTTCACGTCGGTCTCAGTCTGATGGGCAGAGTTAATTGGCAGCCGACTAATTGCTGCTCGTTAGCTCCAGTAACCAAACGTGAGGTGTCGCAAACGGTTCATCTTGTCTCCGTTTCCTTCCGTCTTCAGCTCCTGGTCCACCTGCTGATCTGTTTTGTCGACTCGTGTTGACTCAGACAGAAACGAGTCCAGAAACCAAAACAAACGTTTTATTTCATCATAAAGAATAAACTCTGAGGCTGCAGCCGTTGTTTGAGCTCAGGCTTTCAGCTCAGGCAGAACTGTCATCGTTTCATCTGTGCACGTGCAGAGAAGCTCCTTCACGCCCACTCACTGACAGAAAAGGGTTTTACAGCAGAAATCCTCCTGATGCATGCAGGCACCCACCCCCACGGAGAGACGCTCATCAGGAAGGCCTCCTCGCCCGCGCCCTGTTGGCGTGTGGCAGGTTCTCTGTTTGGGGAGCGCCCCTCCCTCTTTAATTCATTTTAGAAGAAACTCTGGGGTTTAATTCCTCTCTGGAGGCAAAGTGCTCTGCTGGCATGGCAGCCTGATCCATACACAACGACTGCATCAAAGCTTTAACGTGGACGTCAGTTTAGTCAAACTGGCAAGAAATATGGACCAAAAGGCGTCTCCGCAGGGGACAAAGAGACAGAGACATCCAGGTGGACCAGAAACAGACCAGCACAGCAAAAAGTAGCTCCTGCAGCAACAAGAAATTATTTCTTTGCTACAAAAAATTAGAATGTTTTGGCCAAACGCAGAAGACGCCGAGTGCTTCATGACTGCTGGAGTTTGTCGAAGTTAAATAAAAGCTGAACTTTAAAGGTTAGTTGAACATTAGTTTACTATTAAAAATATGAAAATAGACAAAAAGAGCAGCAAAATGATCAAATACGAAGGAAAAAACTGAAACAGCACAAGATGTAAAGAGGAAAAAAGCAAACTAATAAACAATAATGTATGTACACAACAGAACAATCAGCAAAACTAGTAGCTAAAATTAAGAAGAAGAAAAAAAACAATGCTGGAATCAGCATCACTGTAAAACTGGCAAAACTGTGAATAAAAATAGAGTAAAACTGAAGCTGGTAATAAAACAAAATTCTAGAATTAGCAAAACAGCTCAAATTTTAAAGAATAACTGCTAAAATGAGCAAAACTGCCGATAAAACTAAAATCAAATGCTAAGGGAACAAGTAGCGAAACCATTGCTAAATTTAGCAAAAAAGATGTTAAATTAGGGGGAAGTGCCAAAAATCAGCAAAAAATTGTACAATAGAATGTAAAATTTAACTAAATGAGCAAAAATGGTCTCTGAATGTAGCAAACGTACAATAAATAAAGCATAAAGTATGTTAATATTGGGAAAATAGCTAGAACAAGCAAAATACCAGCTAAAGGTTGTAAAAATGTATAAAACAAAGTACAGGCTAAAGTAGCAGAAAACGTTTTCAAATGAAAAAAACTGTTGCTAAAATAAGGAGCTAAATGACAGTTTAAAGCTACGTTTAGCAAATTAGCAGCTAAAAGCTAAAAGCATTATGAAACTGATGTTCCAGAGTGAAAGGACTGAAAATGAACAATCCCAAGACAGGAGGACCAGTTTAGTGAGTTTATTTACGGTGGATAGTGGCACAGTAATGTCAGGAACCTTGAGGAGCAGCAGGTATGAAGTGCGGCTGCAATGGTTTAAACATTTTGTCTCTTAATGGTCAGAGAATTCATTTACCTTTATTTCCCATTCCAGAACGGCTGCTTGAGGAGGATTAGCTCCAATAATGTTGTGCAAGCAAGGAGTCGTCCAGAGTTGACTGCAGTCTCTGGTGGGCGTGTGGTTGGAAGACGAGGAAAACAGCTGAGGAGGCCACAAGGAGGTTTCCAGAGTTTCACAGAGGAGCAGCTAAGTCTCAGGAGGTACACTGGAAACATCAAAAGACACAGGTGAACAGTCTCAGTACTAACTAAACAGAAGCATGAACCATTGGCAGGTAATGCTCCAGCGTGGAGGAGAAGTCCTCAGTAGCCTTTTGTATGCCTCACGAGGAGATTGTTAGCAGTTGGGATAGTTTGGCGCCATCTAGTGACCGCAGGACAGAAGTGAAACAGGAACTCCCACAAAAAGCAGCACAGGGAAGTTGCTGCGATGGGATTTTAGAAAAATATTTTTGAGTAAACTTAAGAGGTTTCGAAGTCTGTTTATAGAAAATTTACATTAACATTGAAGAAATTTATAAATTAAAAAAAAAAAGGTAAAACATCAAGTCAGCTCATTTTTCTTTTATCTGGACATTTTGACACTAATAATAAATTAGCTCAAAATGTGCTTAAAAAAAAAAAAAGAAGAAAAAATGATGAGAAAGAGGAAACATTTGTTCAGTTAGCTCGTTTTCTGTAGCAGCAGCAGGACAGGAAGGAAAAACTCGTTCAAACCCAATAAAACACGCAGATCGCTGCTCCCATCAACTTCCAGCAGCGAGGAAGAACTTCTGCTCGCCTCCATCCAAATGGCCGACGTTCAGCGTCCAGCCGGAGCCAGAGCTGCGCTCGCTCCTCTGTTCCTGCCAGTCCGATCATTAACTAAATGAAGCAAAGAGCTCGGGTGATTTACAAGTGAACTGACAAAGTAAATCCAAAGCGGAGGAGCTAACGCGCACAGTTTGAGGCGGCAGCGATAAATATTGTCCTTAAAGAACGAGGCCAACACAACGACAGACTGTCGACGGGCAGATCAGCAAACGACGACGCACGTTCGGCTTTTCTGGCATCCAGGAGCTAAAAAGCAGATTCTACTGGATTTGAGTAAACGCTCATTCACAAGAGGAAACAAAAATGCAGAATCATCAGGAGATGGAGCTTGTGCAGGTTTTGGTAGCTTCACCTGATGCTGCCTTTTCTTTTCTTCAGACAGATTTGACTCCGACAGGTGGTTTCAAAGCATCTTTGATTATAAACTGAAAAAAATGAAATTTTGTGAGTCGCTGTGAAGCTTCAAGCGACAGCGTTCGCAAACGATCAGTTTCCATCAGGGATGAGGTAAAAGAACAATATCAATCTAAACTTTAAAAAAAAAAAAGTGTACAATTCAAGCTCCATCTTCTTCCACTTGTCCGTGGTCGGTTCATGGAGGCAACAGGAATCGCTCTCCACACGAGGTGCGCCCAGACCACAGAGCTGCAGCTAAACCTCCATCTTTGAAATTGTGTACCCAGTTGCACCCAAAATAGCAAAAATATAAAAAGAAATAGACCATATCTAAGATGTACACTAAACACTAATAATTCAATACAATAATAATTAATAATACGGTGTATCCCATTGAATGGTGAAGCTCCTCCCCCTCTCTAAGCCTGAGCCCGGCCGTCCTACGAGGGAAGCTCATTTTGGCCACTTGAATCCAGGACCTTGTTCTTAGTCATGACCCAAACCTCATTGGTACGAGTTGGAACATGGACATAGCAGAAAATCAAGAGTGTTGCCTTTCAACTCAACTCTTTCTTCACCATGACAGACCAAAGCAACACCCTCATTACTGAGGATGAGACCCCAGTCCATCAATCTGTGTCTGTATCCATTCTATCATCACACAGGAAGAAGATGCTCACACTCCTCCACCTGAGGCAAAGACTCACCCCCCACCCCCTCCACCAACCCAGAGGGGCCATTCTTCCTGTTCCTGATTGAGAACCAGGCCTTTAAGAGGAGCTGCCTCTCATTCCAGCTGCAAACCACCCCAGTAGAACATCATCCACATACAGCAGAGATTAGACCCTGAGGTTCTCAAACCAGACGCCCTCCTCTCCACAGCTGCGCCTTGAGATCCTGACCATGAACACCACAGACAGGATTGAAGACCAGAGACAGGTAGAATGTCCCCTCTGGGTTGGGGGGTGGGAGGTCTTTGCCTCAGGTGGAAGAGTTTAAGTATCTGGGCATCTTGTTCCTGAGTGATGGAGCCTCGTCCTCAGTAATGAGGGTGTTGCTTTGGTCCGTCGTGGTGAAGAAAGAGCTGAGTTGAAAGGCAACACTTGATTTTCTGGTCTATTTATGTTCCAACTCTTATGGTCATGAGGTTTGGATCATGACAAAAAAGACCCTGGATCCTGGAGGGCCAAGTCCAAACTAAATAAAAACTAAACAAAGTTTGAATGAAAAACAAACAAATAAACAAAAAACAGAGCAAGCTTGACTTTGTGCCAAGAATGCAGAATGTCCCAAAGGACACGAGTATTAGCAACAGCTCCACAAACACACGTAGAGCAGAGGCAAACTCGTGACCTTCTGCAAGGACAAACATCTCCAAAACGCAGTGAACGCGATGATGGACATCAGATTTTATTTTCTGAGGAGCACAAAGCAGCTGGACGTGAACTGTCTCATCTAGAGTCTTTTTGTAAAACTTTGAGCTTTGACAAGCTGTTTCGGTCCGAACAGCTCCAAGCAAAGAGCCGAAAGGTTGAACAAACCGAACAAGAACCTGGACGAGCACCGTCGCGCCGCTGTGAGGGGGTTCTCCGTTCTCTGAGGACCAGGAGAAGAAATTTAACGGCAGCGGCTCTGATCCTCCATCGAGATGATAAAGTGTGCGATGGGTGAGGGGCGAGTCACGACGAAGAAATAAAATTAAAAAAACAGCAGCAGAAGAAACCGAGAGACTGAGCGGAAGACAAAGACGGAGAGGTGGGCGACTGGTCCTGTGAGGGGGTTGTTATGGTAACCAGCCATCACGATGAGTTTGAAACCATCAAAGACGTCTTTAGGAAGAAAAGAATGCACAAGCTGGAAACCATTAAACAAAGTGTGCATCCTGCAGTGGAAACCAATTTAAATGTCATTTTTTTTACATTTGATCTTCCAAACAACCAGACAGCAAACCCACTGGAACAAATGTGTATAATAAATATTTAGAGGCTGCAGTTGCTGCCATCGCAACAAGTCAGAAGCAACATGTTCTGAGGGAACTCGTCCGTTCGCCTCGCGTTCACAGCAGCTGCTCCTTCGTTCCGCAAATCGTGTTTCGTGTGAAACGGAAATGTGAGAACGTGACGCCGAAAACCTCCTGCGCGAGTCGACCCCGCTGCAGTTTGGATGTGACGGCCCACGTTAAAGGTCTGAAAGTTTTTTTTTTTAAATCTCTGCAGCTGATGGCAAACACCTCAGAG
This sequence comes from Hypsolebias longignatus, assembly GCA_031762435.1. Lineage (NCBI taxonomy): Eukaryota > Metazoa > Chordata > Actinopteri > Cyprinodontiformes > Rivulidae > Hypsolebias > Hypsolebias longignatus. The sequence goes on along the minus strand of JARVGV010000412.1, from coordinate 27,427,230 downwards.
AAAACCGAGTTGTTGGATCCACGGCCTTCGGCTGCACTTCGAGGAGCCTCAAGCCGAAGGAGCCGCTCAGAACTCTTCATTTGCTTCTTGAATCCAAAGTAAACGTCTCCGCAGTCCAAACTGCATCACTTCATTCATTTTAATGTCTCTGTTTGTTTTGCTCTCAGCCCGAAGTAGCCGAGCGAGACGGTCCCCCTCCTGCTGAAGGTCTCCTCTTCATCTTCATCACCTGCAGGAGCCGTTGTTGTAGGTTCCTTTTGTGTCTTGTGAAGTCGTGACCTCACCACGTGCACTGAGATCACTGGCGTTATTCAAATTAAACTGAGCCTAATTAAATCTGCTGCTTAACGAGGTTGATCACACGTAGAGGCTGACAGAAGTTTCACTTTCAGCACAATGTGATCAATATAACGTATTTTCCGGGGTATAAGTCACAGTTTTGTGCATAATAGTCCCTCGTTTATCGCGGGGGATCCGTACCCTGAAGACCTGCAATTAGTGAAAAACAGCGAAGAAGGGACAGTAGTACAAGTAATAAGTAGTAGTTTATTTTAGTATTTATATAAATATATATTAAAGTGTTTTAACCCTTCCCACTATTCTAAACAATGTTTCTAAACTCTAAACGCTCTAAAAGAGCACAGAATGTCATGACTTCCGTCTGTGTCTGCAGCTCTTTGCCACCTGCAAGCGCTCTCGGCCACGCCCACTTCTCCGCTCTGCACGCAGATCAGCTGCAGGAGAAAGTTCATCCTGCAGTGTGGGCTGCACAAAGGTGCAGCAGGTGCTAAATAATTTATTTAAAACAAAAAATTGATGCCGATCATGCGGCTCCTCCATCAATCAGCCAATTGTGTCGTGTCCAACCTTATTTTGAAAACGCGACAGAGCGAGTCCGCGATAAACGAACCGCGAAGTAGTGAGGGACTACTGTGTACGTTTGGGTTTTTTTCATATTCATAACGCAATTTTTTGACGGACGCTTTAAATTTTGAAGAACCACAACAGCGAGTCCTCCCATGCACGCTCGCTTCACTCAGCTGGTGCAAGCGGAGGAACACTGCAGAGCTAGCAGCTCCGGCCGCGATGTGTGGATGGACAGATGGTGCCGCGCCACCCAGGCAAAGTGAAGCTGTTTTGACCATTAAATAAACACATAATAAACGTGACAGGTCAGCGGTGACGCATAATAATGCGACTTATACGCCGAAGCGACTTGTATGTTTTTTCCTCTTCATTATGTTTTTTCTGGACTTGTGCGACTTATACGTCGGAAAATACGGTAAGTAGAGACAGATAAATCAACTGCTGGCTGCACAGTTTGACACAAGCAGCTCAAAAATAAACTTTTATTAAAAACAAAATCCAACAGGCTGACATGGCAACAAAACTTCCAGCTGAGAGAAGCAGACGAGCGTTGATGACGGGACGGAGGAGCAGACGTGGCTTTACAGCCGCTGACGCTCGACTGAACGTGGAGCCAACACGAACAAATGACACGACTGCAGCTGACGAGGAGGAGAGACTGCAGCTACGACGGAGGTGGAGATGGGTGCGGTGCGATGAAAGACAAAGCGCTGAAGGAGACGCAGAGGAGCTCAGAGGAATGAAAACACAGAACCAAACAACTTAAACAAGATCACAGACTGTGGCACGAACACAATCGATGAGCAAGTAGGAAAATTAAAATGAAACCACTTTGTTCGTCTTCATATTATTTGTAAGTGTACAAATTATTTTAAGGGTGGTTAAATATTAAAGTTTGTCAGCTTTCTGTTTTTTCCTCCTGCAGCTTCCTGGGTGTCAGGGCGGAGCTGTGGAGCAGCAGCTGTGGCCTTTTCCAGTGATGAGCTCCAGGACATGAACTGCTGAAGTGTCCTCTTCTCTGTGGGAGCACTGGAACCAACCCATACTGGTCTCAGCCTTCTTGGGCTTTCCTAAAGATAAGAATTACTTACCAGAATTTATCTGTGCTCTCCAAGTTTGGTTCTTGAAGGACTTACTTGTTCTCCTCCGTGTCTTCAAGCTGACCCTGGAACCCTCACTGGTCTGCAGCCGAAGCTTGTCCTGCTGCTCACGCTCTGCCAGCCTGATCCTCAGTGGTACCCGCAATACTTACCTCATCATCTCCATCTCCGTCCTCCTCTCTGTACTGTTGGACCACAAGGAACCTGTAAGGAACATCATTTTTAATATTGATCCAGACCAGGGCTCTGCAACCTTTAGCCATTTTTACGCCTTCGTTCACTGCATTAAATGTGTCCGGAGCCACAACAACCTGCTACAGTTGTGTTTATCAACGGGTGGTCCATGAGCCGCTTTAGGTTTGCTGGAGGCTGTGTTGCCAGATTGGGTGGTTTAACACCAGTTTTCATTCTGATTTTGCTGGGAACTCTGGGAAGATTCTTGTTGGATTGTTGCATTTTGCCACATATTGGTAATTGGCTCGTACTATGTTCAAATATACTGTAACAAAATACTGATTGGGCAGGTTTTTGTGTGATGTGGCGGAATCTAACAGATTTTTGGGCTGAAAAACCTTGACTCCATCTGGCAATACTGGGAGGGGGCTTTTGAGGCCATTAGGGGTGACATTATAAAACAAAACAAAAAACTAATGATTTTTAACATTTATTACAGAAAAAGACCAGATTCTTGTAAAGAAGTTTGAATTTTTCTTTTTTGTACCTTTTTTTTTTTTTTTTAATTAAAAAGATCTATAAACTATGTAAACAGTTCTTCATATAAAGAAACAACACATCAAGTTGTTTTTTGTTTAACCAATAAAATTCAGTTATATTTTAGTTTTGGTCAAAGCTTGAAAAAGCCGCTGCAGAGAGACCAAAGAGCCGCATGTGGCTCCAGAGCCGCAGGTTGCAGACCCCCTGATCTAGACTCTACATTACCTGGAAGCCATACTTACTCCTTCACAGACGTTCCCAGTTCCTCCTGTAAATAAAACTTGTAAATAAACACCACTTACTTTTCATCCTGAGCTGTTTGAGTTCTGTTACGCTCAGTTCTGCTGCTCTGGAGATTTATCTTCACAATTATGATAAAGTGAATAAATTACTGTTATATATTTTTTTTAATTATGAAAAACACACATTTGCCAAAAGTTAAAAACAAAAATCTGTGTTTTCTATTTCTATTCTATCAACTTCCCTGATCTCTAAAGAATCTTACTTATAACAGACAAAGCTCTCAACAACAAACCTCCATGTTGTTTGTTAAAGATCTCAATGTGTTCCAAAGAGAGCGCGTTGCGCTCAGGCTGCAGGTTTACTGAGGTTCCTATAGTTTCTAAAAGTAGAATGGGTTGCAGTTGTCAGGCTCCTCTCTTGTTTGTCCATCCATCTTTACCTGCTTCTTCCTTTTTGGGTCTTGGGGCGGGGGGTCACTGGTGTCCATATCCAGCAGTCACTGTGTGAGAGGCGGGGACACCTGGACAGGTCTCCAGTCCATCACAGGGACACAAAGAGACAAACAACCATTCACCCTCTCACCTAGGGACAATTTAGAGTTGCCAGTCAGTCTATTGTGCATGTTTTTGGTCTGTGAACAGAAACCAGAGTAACTGGGGAAAACCCACACATGCACGGAGAGAACATGCAGACTCCACCCAGAAAGGCCCCCAGCTGGGATATAAACTGGCGACCTGCTCACTGAGAGGCAGCAGCTCTACCAACTGCGCCACCGTGCCACCTCCTTGTGGAACCAACGTTTGATGAATCTTATAGTTGGGGTTTGTTTGCGTTTCCTGAACTATCCCTTCGTTCTGCTGCTGCAGGGTCAGACTGCGTCGTCTTCCTTCCCACAGAAACTAGTCTTTTCTGTCCACCCCAACCAGTCGAGGCAGACAGCTGCCCATACACTGGGTCTGGTTCTGGTTCTGGTGGAGGTTATTTCCTGTTCAAAGGGAGCTGTTTCTTTCCACTGTCTCCAATGTGCCGCTCGGGGTGGGAGGTTACGACAAAGTGAAGATCCAGTCTGCTGGCTTCCTTAGACAACGTTAACCAACAGTCATTTTGTGAGGTACATGGATGTTTTTGTTGTGAATTGTCAAACTGAATTAAACTGAACATTTGTTTTTAATCGCCATGTTCATACATATCCAGTCAGGTGTGCGTTTTAAAATACCGTTGTCAAATTAGTTTTAATCATTTTGAAGTGATTCTTGCATTAATGTCCCTGACTTCCAGGGAAAAGCCATTCTGACCGGCAGTACGAGCGATCAGGACCAGATTAAAGGCGCAATAAAACGTCACTGCAGGGTCTTTTTCTAGAAGCGGCCGAGCTACAGGCAACTTTTACCGTCTCTTCCCTACAGTGAAGACTTGATGGAGATATAAGAGTCTCTCATCTTTCCTGCACGTCACAACAAGCAACTTTCTGCTTTTTTTCAAAGACAGAAATGCTCTTCCTTATTTTACATGACTGAGTTCAAGTTTAAAACCAGGACAAGTAATCGAAGGGTACAATTCTCAAAGTGAGATAATGTTCAGGAAGGAAATCCCATTTTTGGTAAAAGCATTCAGAACCTTTTAAATGTGACATCTGTTTAACTCTTAGCAACTTGAAGAACAGCGAACTTGTCAAGAAAATCTCAGCCAAAGGCTTCCATTACCTGCCGAGGTGTAGAGAGGTAGTCCCTAACTCCACAAGTGAGCCCTTAGAGATTTAACCAGGGGGAGATTTTTAAAAGATCTTGTTTTTGCAAAGCCTGAATTTGTCTCGCCTGCAGTTAACCCCGACAGGTGAACATGGATTTCTGCACAGAATCTACTGACAATTAAATGTCAGTGAGAGGTTTATGGGGATGAGATGTGTATGGGGGAGAAAAAAAGGGAGCGCTAACATTCACAGGCGATCAGAACGAGCTTTTTTAGATTGCAACTAAGTTTTGGAAGATCAGAGCTCGTCTCTAAAGGACCTTATTTTGATGAATTGTTGGTTCCGTTCAAGAAACTTCTGTAAAAACCCAGAAACGCCAAAGCGCTTTTTATTTTTCAAATTGCTCTTAGAAAATTGTCAGCTGAATCTTTGTTCCAAATTATTCTGACAACAAAAAGATGAATGTTTAATCTCGTAGTGCACCTTTTGGAATGTTCTAAGTGATCCTCGACGACGATTTATAATGGAGACAAGGAGGTCGTATCCAGTGATAACCTCCCTAGAAATGATTCACTGTTTCCTGTTAAATGCAACAAAGGAGCGAGATAAAGACAAACTTAATATTAGTTGTTTTTTTTTTACAAGATCTAAAGGTTGTGGAGGAAGAGTTCACTTTTTTTAGAAAGAAATTAGATGAGATGAAACAAGATGAAATGAGGAAGATGAGATGAAGCAAGGCAAGACAAAGTGAGAAGAGACATGACAGGATAATGTGAAACAAGATGAGATGAGGTGAGATGAGACTGAGGTGTGGTGAGGTAAGATGCAATAAAATTGAGATTAGATGAGATGAGGTAAAATGATATGACTGAGATGAGATGAGGTGTGATGATTCAAGTTTAGACAATATTGAAACAAAATGAGGCGAGATGGGATGAGATTGCAATGTGGTTGTGTAAATATGAGATGAGATTGAGAATAGATTAGATAAACTGAGATTAGACTATGTGGTGAGGTAAAATGAGATAAGATTGACATTAAATGAGTGTGATAATTTAATATGAGATTAGATTGACATATATGAGATGAGGTGTGTTGAGATGGGATGAGACTAAGTGATGTGAGGTAAAATGAGATTAGATGAGGCGTTGTGAGGTAAAATTAGATGAAGCAAGGTAAGAAATGGTAATAAGAGATTACTGGATGAGGTGAAACAAAGTTAGATGAGATGGAGAGATACAATTAGATAAATAAACAATATGAGTTTAGATGAAGAGGTAGATTAGTTAAAATAAAGAGTGTAGATGAGATGAAACAGATGAGGCAAGATTAAATAATATCAGTTAACATGAGACAAACAAGACAAGACAAAACAAGATGAGATAAGATGGAGATGAGATGATATCTGATCATAAAAGATGAGAGGAGATAAGACAAGGTGACAGGATGAAAAGAAGTGAGGCCAGATGAGAAAACATTCAATTTGATGTGGGGATGCAAAATATGAGATGAGGCAAGACAAGATGGGGGAAAATGGAAATATTACCAGATCATATGAGATTCTGAGAGTCAAATTATGAGATAAAGAAAAATGGGATTTAATGAAATATGATAAAATTAGATAAGATTAACTGAAACAAAGTGAAATGAGATGAGACAACACAATTTATGTCATGAAACTGAATAAAATGAGATGAGATGAAACAAGATGAGGCAAAATGAAGTTAGACAAGAATGGATGAGGTGAGACAAAACTGAAATATGCACATCAGATGAGACCAAAGAATATAAAACAAGGTTAGACGCTGATTTGATGAGACATTAGAAGAAGATTAAATGAGACCAGATGAGATGAAGCAAATGAGAAAAGATGACAAAAGTTATGAAACATGAGACCGAGAGGCCCAGATGATTTGAGGTAAGACAAAAACTTAATCAGATTAAACAAGATACAAGATGGGACCATGTGAAAGACAAGATCTAAAATGAGATGAGTTAGAACAAGAACTGAGATAAGCTGAGATGATGCAAGGCAAGATGAGATGTTTATATTTTGATGACATGAACCAAAGGGTTATTTATCCATCCATTTATCTTTTCCCATTTTTTCCTTTTGCGGGTCACGAGGATCGCTGGTGCTCACGTCCAGTAATGACTGTGCGAGAGGAGAGGGACACCTGGACAGGTCTCCAGTCCATCACAGGGACACATAGAGACAAACAAGTCAATTTAGAGTTACCAACCAGCCTAACATGCATGTTTTTGGTCTCTAGGAGGTCATCGGAGCACCCAAAGAAAACCCACGCAGCACAGATCCAACATGCAAACTCCACCCAGAAAGGTCCCCCGATCGGGATTTGAACCAGCAACTATCTTGCTGAGATGTGGCCGCTCTACCGACGGCGCCACCAGTATTTATTCATAGTAGTCAAAAAAAGGTTTATTGAATTCAAACTATTAGAAGCGCTCCGATTGGCTGAATGAATTGGGGCACTTGTTTAAAATCTCCGTACCTCCTGATGTCGTTAAAATGTTCATTTCCAAGGACAAAAACAAAATGGCTTCGTGGTATTTTACGGTTGTTGCGGTGAGCCCTTGACGTCCTCACTTTGGTTCTGGCTCCCAGATCCAGCAGCGTTTGGGACTTTGGCATGAACACGTCGGAATTTGGACAGATTTTTACAGAGTGTACTCCAATGGACTTAGTCACTCCTAATCTCTCTCTGTGGGCTCTTTCCCCCTCCAGCATCTCACGGTCTACTTTCTTTAATACGCGGTTGTGTAATTGCATGCATGCACTTTATGAGCATGTGTGAAACGAAGGCCTGCGTGCACAAGTCCCACAGAAGAGAGATGTTAACATGATTCCATTGGTTTGATAGTGGCTGGCTGAGCTTTCAGTTTCTCTTCTTGCATCTCTGCTTCCTCTCCTCCGGTTGTTTCCCAGCTCCTCGTGAGCGTTTGCGTCGTCCTCCGTGGCGTGTCAGCCCGTCGTGCTCTGCTGTGACAGATAACAGAGGTCACTGTTTACTCCCGTTTATCAGTCAGTCATCGCCTGCTGCAGGGCTCCAAACAGCTTTCTTTTCACCCTCTTGCCAACGCTGATGCCAGCGCAACGGTGAACGTGCAGAATTAATAATGAGTCTGTTTCATTATGTTTTCTGCAGCTCACTTAGTTTTACAATGTACGAAGACTGTTGTGTTATTTTTGTCAGTAGTGGCAGTAAACAAATCATCGTTTGCCCGTGATAAAATAATTCCCAAAGCTATTTTTGATCAGTTATTTAGTGAATTTTGCATCTGGATCCTGCTTCAGCTTCTTCTGTGATTTTATTTTAATATTTTTTTAAACAATCAATCCTCTTTGAATACTTTGTGCTACACTAACCATTCCCACATGAAAACATTCAGCTCCATCTGATTAATGCACTGTGACTTCTGTTTTTGTAACTTTTATACTTTTTACTTTATTTTACTTCATTTACGATCTATTTCCACATAGAAATACGCTGAGGTTTATTCAGTTCCTTTTAAATCATTCTTCACTGAAATCTACTTCAGTACAAACCGAAGTATTTTTGTCTTATTCCTTTATGCTTTTAGCCACTGTCTTTTTAAATCATGTAGATACAATTTAGCTGTTTTTTTTTCTTTTAGCTATGGTTTTGCTACATTTAGCTTTTTCTACTGTTTTGATGGAGGTTTAAGCTGCAGTTTTGCTACTTCTGCTTTTAAGCTATGGATTGGTTAAATTAAAGTTTGACTATACTGTATTTAACATTTAGCTGTGGTTTTGCTAATTTAGGCTTTTAGCTATTGTTTAACCAATTTTAGACAGCAGTTATGATTTTGCAGCATTTAGTTTATAGTGCTATTGTGTCATATTAGGCTTTTAGCTAATGTTTTCCCAATATTAGCTTTAAGATATTGTTTTGCCAATTTGAACTACAAGCTACAGTTTAGCCACTTTCAGATATGGTGTTGCTAATTGTAGCTTTTAGTTACAATTTTACTGATTTTTAAATGTTAGTTGTGGTTGGCCAATTCTAACATTTTGCAGCTGTTTGCTACATTTAGATTTTAGCTACCATTTTGCTAATTTGAGCTTTAAGCTATGGTGTTGTAACATTTAGCTCTTAGCTACGGTTTTGCTAATTTCAGCTTTTAGCTGTGGTTTCTCCAAATTTAAGATCTCATTATGACCGCTACATTTAGGTTTTACTTATAGTTTAGCTGAATTTAGCATTTAAATACAGTTTTGCTAATTTTAGCTTTTGTGGTTTTCCTAATTTTAATCTGTATTTGTAATTTTGCTACAAATTTTTTTTAATAATCTACCGTTTTGCTATAGCTTTTAACTGCTGTACCTTAGTTTATCTTAGAGCTATAAGCTACAGTTTAGCTCCTTTTAGCTACTGGCTTGATAATTCAAGCTTTTAGCTGTGGTTCTTTGAATTCTATCATTCACATCTGTTTTGCTATGTTTAGCTTATACTGATTTGCTAACTTTATCTTTTAGCTAATGATTTGTTACTTTTGGCTTTTAGCTACATAAAAATATTTAATTAAAGTTGTGTTCTGCCCATTTTAACTTTCACAACTAAGTTGGAGTTTTTGTGGGGGGTTTGTTAAAGCTAATTTTAGATTAAACTTTCAGCTGGTAGCTTTCATTGCGTTTTCACAAAGTTTTTATTTCTCTAGTTTTGTTTGTCAGCAACTTATGAGGTAAAAAAAGGTAAATTGTATATAACATTTTAGACTTGTATACTAGCACACAGGCTTTATGTAAGATTTTGTGAAGAGAATTATGATTTTATTAGTTTTTTCTGTCTTCTGAAAATAAAATTTAAAATCCCAGAATCAAATGAACTAAAATGTAATTAAAGTGATTTATTTTGATCAGTTCATGAAAAGCGTGTCATTCTAATTTTTAAAACAACTTTATAGCTTTTTATGAGTGTTAATCCCTAAACTTTGAACACAGAACAGCTTTTAAGAACTAGATGTTCTGTGTGGCCCATTAGCCGCTGTTTGGACCCACTCTGAGCGAATGATTAATTCATCATGGCTGTCTTTAAAAATGAAGGCGCTTACTTCAGTCTTGGCAACGTGAACTCACTGCAGGAAGACTCGCGAGTCATACGTTACTTTAATTGTCACCTGGACAAACAACTGATTAATTTAGCTTTAAGAAGAAAATGGATCTTGTGAAGTGCTCGACAGAACAGACATTGTAAATGCAGATTGCTCAGCGCGTTGACTGAACGTGGCGGCAGGCCCGTCTGCACCGAACATCTTGATAGACAGAAGGTTGACTTTTATTACGTAACTGCTACCGTTTCTGCAGCTAGTAAACTTTAATCTCCTAATGTGAGGGCTCAAATATGTTTCAGCTACTTAAAGAGATAGTTTGGATCTTATGAAGCAGAAAAATGTTCATGCACAATAAGCATCTTACCTGTTAGAGATGGCATCTTTGAACCATTCTAGTCTGGACAAGCGAAGTTTGATTTTGAACAGGTTGCTAATCTGTAGAGGACTGAGAATAAAGTGGAGCCCTGCAAATTTAAAACCATAATCTCAAACACAGTTGTTAGTTTTTATTTATTTATTTATTATTATTCCAGTAAATTATTTAATTGTTCTACAGGAGGTGCTCCACTATGTGTTCTTGCAAATGACCAGACAGTGTAAAGTGATCCCATCTGCCCCTGGCCTGTTTTTCCTCTTCTCCTGTAGGTGGCGCTGTGGATTTCAGCTCTCTGTTGTTTTCATTACCCCCACCCCCCCCCATAACTGCCTTAAACGTCTAAAATAAGCACACTCGTATTAAATTAGATGTTGCTCTTCAACCTTTTGCAGTGCATGCAGGAGTTTAGTCTCTCTGTAAACATTCCACTTTCAGTGTTTAACTGCATAAGTCAGAACTACTGCAGTTGGCCAAAAGAGGTGTCAATCAAAAAAAAAAAAGAGGGGGGGAGAGGGGGGGCTACACAGACATTTTATTTGTCCCCAGGCATAAAGCGAAGAGGATGTGGAAGTACCGTTCGTCCATCCGTCTGCCTGTGTTTTGAGCATCATAACGTTAAAGATAAGTGAGGTACCGACTTCCTTTGTGATGCGTGGCTGCATCTCGGCATGAGGAAGGTCAACACTGAAAATTCAGTTGCCATGTCAATCCAAAATGGCTGCCACCATACAGTATACAGTAGTCCCTCATTTATCACGGGGGTTTCCGTTCGCTACCCCCCGCCATAAGTGGAAAAACTGCCAAGTAGGAATGGTAGTACAAGTAGTAGGTAGTAGTTTAGTTTAGTATATTGATATATTGGTGGTGTACTGCAAAATTTGTTATCGATGGATACCAAGTAAGTACAGGTCCAATATCGCCGGTACTGATACAAATACGATACTTTTTAATTATTAATGTGAATTTTGATGACATTTAACTGTTTTGTGATTTTTTTATTTTTTATTATTTTTCCCCTTTGATCAGTTACTATTCAAACCCCAGGATAGAATTAGGCAAAGTTTATAAGTAAATAAAAATACTTTATTATAATAAAAGTTTTTTAATGGGAAAAAATAGAGGAGTAACAAAACAGTTTTCCCCGTACCTCGTGATGGCTGGTTCACAAAATGATCCCTCAAAGAATAAATAAAAACATAGTGTTCAGAAACTACGATAATTAAATAAAAGTTATCCCTTCATTGCAATCCTTTCCTGGATTTTTTTTTTTTTTTTTAATAAACAAACTGTACAAAGTTATCATGCAACAAGTGTTATAAAACAATAAAATATATTTAGGATAGAAAGGAATAAAACAACATTTCTCCTCTTAAGTGAGTTGCTTTTCTGGGTTTGAAAAAACAATTACAAATAAAAAATAATTACAAATCAACAAAAATTAGTGAAAATATAATAAAGTGTAAATAACAAAACAACCTCCAAAGCCTTGAGTTCAAAGAAAAATTCCCAGCAGCCTCTCTGCTCTGTGCAGCTTCACTAACACAGTTGTCTCGCATCTTTGATGAAACTGCATCCGTGCACACAGGAGAGAAACTGAAGCTAACGTATCAGTATCATTACACTGGTATTGATCAACATCAATACCCATGTTGGTATCGATATTAATCGATATGCAGATCGATCCGCCCACCCCCATGATATATATTATATTTTAAGGAGTTTTAAACCCTTCCCACACTTGCAATATTCTAAACATTGTTTCTAATCTCTAAAGGTTCTGGAAGAGCTCAGCATGTCACGATTTCAGCTGCCAGCGCGCTCGGCCACGCCCACTTCGCCGCTGCAGAGCAGAGATCACGTTCAGAAGAGGCTCCAGACACTCAAGTCATGAAGAATGAACGCACGAGTCTTCTTAAAGTGAGAAACGATGTCCATGCACCAAAGTTCATGCTCAATAATCCAGGTAAAAGTCCAATAACGAAAAAAAAAATTATCCATACAAAATGTTTCTTGTGTTAATGATTGACATAAAAATGGCAAACTAACATTATGCCAACTACCAGATGTGTTTTTTTTAAACCAACAGAAACAGCCAAAGTGACTGAATGAATGCAGTGAAACAAAAACCTTACCGTATTTTTTGGACTATAAGGCGCACTTAAAATCATTTAATTTTCTCAAAAATCAACTTGTGTATTAATTCTGGTTGTGCTTACTGACCCCGAACTGATTTTATGAGGTTATTGTGAATGAGATGAATAAAGTTTGACTTCTCTGACTGTTCTGTTTCGCTTAATGCGACTTATAGTCCAAAAAATACGGAACCCATTTAGAAGTTTTTAAAAGTTGTGTGTATTTCAAGGCTGAGCCCATTTTTTAAAAAAACTTACATACATTAATTTTATTTGTTTTTATTATGTATTTTTGTGTTTGTTTGTGGCGCTCCACAGTCCGGCTTGATCCCCATGATTTATTTTTTACATTTATTTTATTTATGGTTAGCAGCACGTTTGTTTACCTGCACAGACGACAAACCTGATGTTGGTCGATGACATAACTCCACATGTGCTTTGTTTACACTGAGTGTGGACCTGCATTTTAGAATTGCATATAAAAATGTCTTAAACTACATTTTTTAAAATCTGCACTATCTGATATTGTTCAGGAAAACTATTTAAAGAGCTATCTGCAACAGGTAAGATACTACGTGTATCGTTGAGAATAAATACAGCTATTAGGCTTCTATAATGGATTTTTACAGATCTGGTGAGACTTTTCTTGATGGACATTCAAGTAGGCGTTTCACTTCAGCTTCTCTTACGTTCTGTCACTGCAGGAATTTCAGGTTCTGAGTCTCGTTGTAGTCGAAAGAACCACCTGCAGCCAGCGACGGGCCTGAAGGACACCGCTCTGACAGCAAGCGCTCGACGCCAAGACCGGTTCCATCTCAGCCGGGGTGCCTCGTTATTTTGCTACAAGAAGGTTTTTATGTGCCACACACACACACACACACACACACACACACACACACACACACACACACACACACACACACACACACACACA
>JARVGV010000412.1:27369750-27383027 GCA_031762435.1 Hypsolebias longignatus | reverse complement strand
TTCCAGTTTACGACCGTATCGGTATCCGACCGGGTTGTTGGAACGGATCTCGGTCGGAAACCGGGGACTACCTGTATTATACACTCATCGTATGTGTTGTGACTCTCAGCTACTACCACACCAAGATTTAGCTCATTATCTGTAAAACGTGGCGACCATCTTGACTCTGACTCTAATCACTTGTAGATGAGCATCCAATGTTTTTTTTGGGGGGGTTGGTAAAATTTCTTTGGTCCAGCTGTGGCCTTGTGGTCTAGAAGGAGACCAAGAGTGCACAAAAGCAGGATGTTATTTTAATCTCCAGGCTGGACGGGAGAGAAACCTGCTCGCACTGTAATGAGTCTTCACGGCCGACTTGTGACCCATGAATATTTATGATCTGGGATCCATCGTGGACTCTGATTGGTCCTTTCTGTCAAGAACAGTCATCAAACCAAAGGGATGCTATTTAAGAAAACACTTGAAATGCTCCAGGCTAGAAATAAATATTCATTGTATATTTAGCCTGTTTATTTATAAATATTCATATGAGTTTGTGCAGATGTGCGCAGCTCTGAGCAGCAGAGGTTGGAGCTCTCTGATGGAGGCTGTCCAGCACTCGCTCCGCTTTGCTTTTCATTCTGTTCGCTTTCCTTCCCAGTGAGTCATTCTCACGCCCACAGACCCACACAGTGCTCCCCCGAACGTCTCAGACACAGCCCTGAAACTGTCAGAGATTAAAAGCCTCGTGACATCAGGAAACGTGACGACATCACCGTGGGAGTGTTTTTTAAGATTAATTGCTCACCTCGTCACCTCCTCCCTGCTTCCTTCGTTGAGACGACGATGCTCGTCCTCATTCTCTGCTCGGGATTTAAGCCTGGGATAAAAGCTTCAGAGGACGGCAGCAAATGACTGTTGATGTTTGCAGCAGGTTCCCTCTTCGGCTCCATAATGGATGATGTTGTCGATTGCTTGACGTTTGCATAATGTGCCCACACACCGAACATCTGCAATCTGTTTTTCTTTCTTAAATTCATGCAAGTGTCAGAAACAACAACAACTGCGCGGCTGCTGTAGATCAAGAAGCACCACTTATACGGCTAAAACGTTTCAGGATTACAGATGATTAATATTGTTTTATGGTTTGCATGTATCAGCATTAAATACACCAATTTAAAAGTCTTCTTGGGCGACTGATGACTGCTGGAGCCACGGCTTCTTTAACTGCAGTCAGAGTTTGAAGTTATTTTTGTTTATGACGACCAGACTAAAAGAAAAGAAACCGTATTTCCTGCACAAATAAAATGTAAATGCTGAATGCGAAACGGCTGATTAAATCTGCTGAAGAAGCTCACAGCGTATTGTTAAAGCTAAAGGGGAAAAACAAACAGTAGCTTAAAGCCACAGCTAGCTAAAAAGAACAACAAAGTAAATAAAAGCTAAAGGAAACAAATTGCAGGCTAAAAGCCGAATGTAGCAAAATGCTAGATGATGTACAAAATACAGGCTAAAAGCAGCAAACTTTTAGCTAAACGTAGCATGTGTTCAGTTAAATGCAGCAAGTGTTCAGCTACATGCCGCAAAAGTTTAGCTAAAAGCAGCAATCGTTTAGTGCAAACGTTCAGCTAAAGACAGCAAATGTTCAGCTAAAGGCAGCAAACGTTCAGCTAAAAGCAGCAAACATTTAGTGCAAACTTTCAGCTAAAGGCAGCACATGTTCTGTTAAAAGCAGCAAATGTTCAGCTAAAAGCAGCAATCGTTAAGCTAAAAGCAGCAAATGTTTAGTGCAAATGTTCAGCTAAAAGCAGCAAATGTTCAGCTAAAAGCAGCAATCGTTAAGCTAAAAGCAGCAAACGTTTAGGGCAAACCTTCAGCTAAAGGCAGCAAACGCTCAGCTAAAGGCAGCAAATATTCAGCTAAAGGCAGCAAACATTCAGCTAAAAGCAGAAAAAATTTAGCTAAAAGTAGCAAACATTTAGTGCAAACTTTCAGCTAAAGGCAGCAAATGTTCAGCTAAAAGCAGCAAAAGTTTAGCTAAAAGTAGCAAACATTTAGTGCAAATGTTCTGCTAAAAGCAGCAAATGTTCAGCTAAAAGCGGCAATCGTTCCGCTAAAAGCAGCAAACGTTCAGCTAAAAGCATCAAATGTTCAGCTAAAAGCATCAAATGTTCAGCTAAAAGCAGCAAATGTTCAGCTAAAAGCAGCAAACTTTCAGCTAAAAGCAGCAAACGTTCAGCTAAAAGCAGCAAATGTTCAGCTAAAAGCATCAAATGTTCAGCTAAAAGCAGCAAACATTCAGCTAAAAGCAGCAAACGTTCAGCTAAAAGCAGCAAATGTTCAGCTAAAAGCAGCAAATGTTCAGCTAAAAGCAGCAAACGTTCAGCTAAAAGCAGCAAACGTTCAGCTAAAAGCAGCAAACATTCAGCTAAAAGCAGCAAATGTTCAGCTAAAAGCATCAAATGTTCAGCTAAAAACGGCAAATGTTCAGCTAAAAGCATCAAATGTTCAGTTAAAAGCAGCAAACGTTCAGCTAAAAGCAGCAAACGTTCAGCTAAAAGCAGCAAACGTTCAGCTAAAAGCAGCAAACGTTTAGCTAAAAGCTTTGTATTTCATTTTTTTTAAGGCTTTAAGTGTTATTCAAGCTCGTGTTTGTTTGCATGCCTGGGTCCTCGTCCTCCACAAACCGAGACAACGACCGACAATGATGCCACAGCTTAACGGTCCCAACTGGTGACTGTTAGAAGATCTTTTCAAACTTGACTGGACCTTTAACGAGGTTTTCATGGATCAAAACACATGCATTCTCTAATTATTCATGTTAAAATGTCTGCTGTGAGTTAGTCCATCACTCTGCTGCAGGTAAGACACTGACTGTTAATAACTACTCCACACAATCAAACCACTCCCAAAAAAGTTCTACTTAGCAGGTTTTGTTCTGTGAAACCAGTCGTGGTAAAGTCCATCACTTTAGCGTCTCTGTTCTTTTCACCGTTTCCTTTTCTTCTTGTGTTTTTCTGCAGAAATCTCCGTCAGCCTGCTGTCGGTCATCGTGACATTCTGCGGCATCGTCCTCCTCTCTGTCTCCCTCTTCGTCTCCTGGAAGCTCTGCTGGCTGCCGTGGCGGGACAAGGAGGGCGGGGGGCTGAGCCTGACGTCGGGCTTGTTGCCCGGAACCGCCGGAGTCGGAGGTTTGGGAGGAGCCGGGGGGTCGTCGCTTTTACCCCCGCTGCTGCAGAGGAAGGATGGCCAATCCTCATCCTCGCTCTACCCCTCCCTGGGCCAGCAGGGCCACCCCCATTTCTCTGACCTGGTGGGGCTGGAGAGGGGCGAGGTGGGAGGAGTGGTTGGGGGCCCAAATGAGACCCAGGAGCACTCGTACCTGGACATGGACTCCTACCCCAACAATGCAGGTGAGGAACAGCAGGTCTGTCACGTGACGCTCCAACATGATGAAGGCTGATCGTTTTCCTAATCATTAAAACTGTTACTTTAGGGGGTGCAGTCCAACAAATATCACTTTTTCATCTCTTCAGTCCTGTTTCTTGTTACAGACATACAAAATACAGACGTAATTTAAAAGTTTCTGCCGAATGTAGCTTTTTAATTTCATGCAGATGTTTCCAACCCAAAGACCAGAAGTGTCCAATTTCCACCAAACTGACAAAATGTCTTTGACTTGACATTTTTTAGTGAGAGACTAGTTCAGACGTGAGGATGGAGGAAGAGGCAAAAGTTCAGGTACAGGAGATGCTAACGGACCGCCAGATAAAGGGTGATTTAAACTTCTTTATTTATCCCTTAGCCTTCGCAAACAAGTCTCTAAAATGTCTGAAAACGACGCAGCGGTTCTAAATTTCTTCTGGTGAGTTGCAGAGGCTCGCAGTTTTGTCCTTTGACTTTTAAACACGTTCAAAAGACGTGCGATAGATTTAGCAAGAGTCCTCGTGGGCGTCTTGAACCTGTTTTAAAAGCATACTGATGCATGCTCAATAATCCAGGTAGAAAAATCTAAAAAAAAGTTGAGTCTGGTCCTCTGGACATTCAAAAAACAAAAAAAATGTAGAAACGTTTCGTCTTTCATCTGAAAGACTTCCTCAGAAGTTTTGTTGAACCCACGTGCAAGACGGACCCTGAGAACTCAGGATTTAAAGTGGAATATATTTTTAATACAGACAAAAAAAAAAATAACCTTCCATGATCTTGGGGATGACACGGAGGAGGACAGAACTGTAACGTCAAACAAGACAACACCCAGACAACGAGGAACTCAGACGCAGACTTACAGACACTAACGACAGACGGTGACGAACACCTGGGGAACAGGTGGCGGAGGCAGGAGCTGATTACAAGACGGAGAACACGAGGAGGACAGAAGACACAAGAACCACACAAATCTGCACGTACGAGGTGTATTTGCTCTCATCTGACAGAAAAACACAACCAGGTCCAAAAAACACACAGATGATGAATATTGTTCATTAAATCTGGTTCAAATCATAAACGCAGGGCGGCTGCCGAGGTGGGGCAACCGCAGGCTAAAGAGAATTTGATGCATGGGAAGATGAACGACAAAATCACGTGCACGCCCTTGAATACGGCCTTGCAACCTGTACGCATGACATCAGTCTGTGATTTTCAACTTGTCGAGCAAAATGTGGTTGTTGTGGATCTTTTCTTTCACTGGTGACGAGTCAGTCAGTTCCCGCCAGTCGCAGCGCGACATCACACGTAATTTAGAAACCAACACAGACAAAAGGTCTGAGAGCAGTGAAGCTGGACAAAACTTTCAAATCGATCAAGATCCTGTTCGAATTTCACATTTTTAATATCTTTCTTGCTCAAGTTTTATTTTGATTAAAATAAGCATCAACTAAACAGTTATTGGCTGCATTCTATAGGATTTAACACTTTTATTTGCTTTTTTAATAGAAAAAAATTGCACAATATCTTGAATTATATCCATTTAAAGTTATAAAATAATAAGAAACGGCCATTTTTACTGTTTTACGTTCTATTGCACTATTTATTAACATTGAAAAACACAACAGGGGAATAAAATAATCAGCTGGGACGCTAACATTTAAAATATGTATGTATTAAGCCACTTACAGATAGATGCTGGCTGTTTTTACGGCAGCTCTTTGTGCATTTATTTGACGCCATATGTGTTTCTTCCTCATCTTCCTCTGTAAATACGTCATTTAATTCATCACCTCTGATCAAAGCACTGACATCGGTGAGATGAGTGACTCTGACCTTTAAACGAAATGTGAACTAAAAGAAGTGGGATTGTTTTTGCTTCCGTAGGAACTCTGAAGTTGAGTCAGACGTCTCCGGATGTCCCGAACTCAGAGGGGGGAGCTCAAAAAGACCTGCCCAACGCTCACTCCCAGCAGCAGGTCACCCCACGGTCAGTGTCTCTTTGTGTGAGGGTTTGTTAATTAATTCAGATCAATTAAATGATAAAAGTTGGGATGACGGAAAAAAAAATACTATCTTTGTCTGCAAATTGTTAAAAATCTGATTTAAAACAAGGTGTGGGATCAGTGTTTTACATTATATTTTAATTGGATCAAAGAAGCAGCACAGAGGCAAACATGCTTTAAGTTTTATTCATAGTTTTTAAAAAAAATGTAAAACAAGTCAAACATTCATTCACTCAACCAACACACAAGTTTGTATCCCTCCGCCTCACCAGAGCATGATATAGTTCCCTCAGATATGCAGCCAGTCTGAACCGCTGTTTCACAGATTTGTTCAAATGCAAGTGCACCATCTTTCAAACGAATGTTTTCACGAAGCTGACGTCGTTGAATTAAAATAAGTGTGTGAACCTGGTCTGGATCAGGTTTAAATTGAGGTAAATACAACCTCAAGTTAAAAGTAAAGATAATTTCCCAGCTTTTCTTGAGTAATGAGGTCGTTACTGTTGTAACTCAAGGTTGCTGAGTTTTATTTTTTGTAAATTTGACTAATTTAAAGTCCTTTCCGTGCTGTCCACAAGTTGAGGACGCCATCCTTAATGGGCTGTCTCTCAAAGATATACAGTGCAAAATTCATCCAGTGGTTTATGAGATATTTTGCTAACAGGTTGACAAATGAAAGCAGACAAAAGCAATTACAATGAACAACCACACTTACTTAAATGAAACTGATGAAAGTCAGATTCAGTCGTTTTTGTTCTTTACTGAGGAATAAAACCTCAGCCGTGATACTTAGTCTTTAGGTTTGATATCTACGAACGTCGAATTCTGAATATGAAAGTGTCAAATATCAGCTTTAAATCACGTGTATAAAACACGGTTACACTAAATACAGAAGTAACCTTAATTTAACAGCTATTTATGACACCAGCACAGATTAAGAAAAGCCAAAACAAGGCAATTATGATCTAAAGTTCAGCTGATTTAAGCTGCTGAGTCATTCTGTTGTGTAGCTTAATGTGTGTGTTTTTGAGGCACTCACCCTTTGCGCCATTATGTGCACACTCAGGCCCAAACCCATGACTCACCAGCTCTCCAGCCCTGATTTCCACGGCGAGGAGAAGGAGCAGGTCACCTGCATCGGGCAGATCAAGCCGGAGCTCTACAGACCCAAAGGCGATCAGGGCGAAGGCAAACAGGGCGACACCTGCGGCAAGATCTGCTTCCTGCTGCGCTACGCCTTCAAGTGAGTCCAGAACCCGGCACGTCATGAGCTCAAGGTTTTATGAGCAAATAAATAATTTAAGGTGGAAAGTCTAACTGTAAACAACGTGGCTTTTAAATCACCTTGTTTACCTGAACTCCTAATTGACGTGCTGCAAAAGTGTTTGCGTTTATCACAGTAAATAAAATATATTTTAGATTATATTACGGTTGAATCAGTTCTTCTTAAACCAAGATTCTTAAAACTTCAGAGCACTCTGTCAAATAGTGTAAATGTCAGTTTGTTAGCCTGCAGAATGAAATTCAACCAACGTATTAGGTGCAGGTGAACCTGAAAGACAAAAAGCACATGTCAAGGATGGAAAAATAATTCTAATAGATCTTTAATGAGAAGTCAACCTCTGAGCACATGTTGTGAACGACTCTCAGCTACTACCATGTTGAAATACGGCTCAATATCTGTAAAACTGACCGAGTTATAACCATTTTGTGCTTGGGAAAGATGCTTTCTTGTGGCAGCCATCTTGATTGGGGTTGACTGCAAACGTTTAAAGTTGCCGATGAACATCCAGTTATTATTTCCGTCAAGTTGTTAACAATATATTTTAATAACATTACATACAGAGAAAAATATTTGAACTGAGCAGCTGGCAATAAATATCACTGAAATTCTGAGTTGAGAAAATTTGTGTTTTAGAATAATTGATGTTAAGAATGTGAGCATGCATCGAGGTGCTGGTGGGAAACGATGAAGGCTCTGTGCAGCGTGTTGTCTCTCAGCAAGCGGCGCTTTAATCCTGCCTGCTCTGACATGAAGAAACACTGCAAACGGGTGAAAGTGCTGATGGTCAGAAAATAAAGGGAGCGACCGCTTCAGTCGTGAATTATATATGACGAGCTGCTTTTAACAGCAACTCTGTCAACGCGTAATAACACCAGACGGTGTTAGAGTCAAATTACAGCTTCAGAGAATTAACCGGGGAGCGTGACGCAAAAAGCCATTCACGTGTCCCATGTTCTCATTTTAAAATCACCAGATAATTCACGATTACTTACATGTTAAGTAAAGAGAAATGTATCTCAGAACCAGTGTGGCCATTTGTGTGAAAACGCTTGTGTTGAGGTGTGTTAGCGCTGGAGCCATAATGAGATTGGTATGTTAATGTGAGACACCCCGCTGTTTGGAGTGTTAACAGTCGGACCAACGGTGTCAATCTCGCTAAGGTCTTCTGGGTAAAAGGCGTTTCTATTGACAATCCCATTAAAAGCTGACACATTTCCACCGCGGGAATAACAGCTACCTTTCAGCGTTGTCTGCCAGGAATAAGGTTGTGAGATTTGTTTGAGCTGTGTACGGGGTATTCTCTATGGTTCGCCTCTGGGATTGAGTAAAAAATAGATACCTGGATTTGGTTCAGACTCATGTATTCTTCTGTAATAAGACACGGGAGAGGAGTGCACTGTGCAGCTGTTGTGTTGTATCAAAAACTAAACACAGGAACGTTCACACTGATCAGAGAGGGAACATGTTTTTTGTGCACAAGTTTCTGAACTGATGGGAATAACTCAATAAATTGCATTCCCTGCAAAAAAATAAAAAATAAAAATAAAAAAATGCAATGCGAACACTTAAGTCCTGAATGATTTTAAAGAAAATGAAGCTGAGTTAGTAAGGCTTAAAGTAGCAGAATATGAGCTTAAAGGAGTCAGTTTTTTCTTAATACAGTAGTGGAATAGTGAAGTGCAGGAACCTATTCAAAGGTTAGCCAAGAAGAAATATGACAGGGAGAGGACTGACGAGACAGGAATAACTGCTAACTAAAACTTAAAAATAGAAAATGCTAGGTAAAAGCTAAATGTACTAGATTGAACAGTAGCTCAACCTCAGCCAGCACACTTCTCCATTCCTCAGATATTTTCCTTAAATATGCCATTGAAGATTTGAGTCAAAAACCTCACTGCCATCTCTCCAAGACATTTTCCAAACTTCCACTGGTATGTCATCAGCTCCTACTGCCTTCCCCATCTTCATTCTTTTCAGAGCTTTCCGGACTTAACCCTCACTAATCTTTCCCACTTCCTGGTCCACCGTTTCTATGATCTATGCTCTTTTTTCTTTTTCATTGTCATCATTCATTAGCTCCTCAAAGTACTGTACTCCTTCCATCTTCCTTTCACACTCACCTCACTTGTGAGAACATTCCTATCTTTAACAAGCCTAACCTGCTGCACATCCTTTCCAGCCTGATCCATCTGTCTCGCCGATCATTACAAATCCTTCTTTGGTGTCCAACCTCCCATACAGCTCATCATACGCCTCCTGCTTTGCCTTAGCTACCTCCCTGCCACAACCTTACAGTTCCCAGCCTCCCTCAGGTTTCCTCTTACTCCTGCCTCCAGTCTTATGCGTCACTCTGTTCTCCCCTCTTTGGGAAACAAGTGTTGACAGTTTAACAGTAGCTACAATCTAAAGGCAGCAAAATGCTAACTAAAAGATAAAAAGTAGAATGATGGTTTAAAAAGCCCAAAATAGCAAAAACAGATCAAACCTTTAGACTACAAGCTAAAAGCTTAAAGAAGCAAAAAGCTAACTCACTGATTAAAAATATGTGAGCTAATAGCTAAAACACTAACCAGACCAATAGCTAAAATCAAGGATCAACATTTTAGAATGATGTCTATAAGCCAAGTGTAGCAAAAGTCTGGATAAAAGTAGAAAACGCAACAGAATACAAGCAACAGAAAAGCAAAAGAATACAAAAAGCATCAGAATATAAGCTTAAAGTTAAAAGAACGAAAATGTTTGTGCAGAGCTAAAAAAGCAGAAAGATAGCTAAAATCAAAATTAGCTAAGCTAGGTAGAAAAGGCTATCTAACAGCAGCAGAATATGATAAAAACTAAAAGAAGTAAAATGTTGGCTAAAAGCTAAAAAAAATTAAAGAAAGCTAAAGCAAAACAACCACCCCCCCCCCCAAAAAAAAAAAAATAAATAAATGATAGTTAACAAAAAGAAACAGAGCAGTAGCTAAAAGTACCATAAATATATAAACAGAGCATTGTTTGCTGACAGATTTAAAAGAGAACTATGATTTTGAAGGAAGTGAGGACATTTTCATGTATTTTAACTGGGAAAATATTTATGATAATGATGTTAAAATTGAAAATATATACTGTATATATAAGTTGCAAAAGCCATAACACATCCATCTCCTGAATGAGCTGAATATGTTTACATATGAATGGCTGCAATAGCAAAATACTGTAGCTAAACTGTAAAAATATTTGGGACTAAAACAACACCACCAACAACAAAAGAAAAACATTTATATAATTGCTGACTCAGTATTCGCACATAAGTATGATCAAGTTTGAACTAAAAAGGAATCTGGTTATATGAGTTCTAAAGTGAAACACCCAGCTTCAGTTTTTAATGTGTAAATTGTGTTTTTGATGTGTTGTTATTGTACAATAGATGTGTTTATCATCCTGTGTTAACTGGATGTGAGTCAGAGGTAAACACATGTTCGAACGGACCACGCAGCATGCGCATCCTGTTTGTGAGCGTTGCACATGGAGAGTAAACTGCCGGGGTCACTTCTGGCATTCGCCTTGCCCTCAGCCACATGGCTCACGTTGTTGTCCCGAAGCGGGAAATGAAGAGCTGACAGACTCGTTAACACACGGAGACACAGTCTAACGAGGTCTGATTAAAGGCCTCCGAGCTTTCTCCATCCTCATCTGCTAATTAAATACATAATAAATGGCGTAAGAGATGCACTCATGACTGTTAGGTCGAGCGTCTGTATAGAAACAAACACAAGATGTGTTCGTGTGTGCGTTGTGAGATTGTATGTTTGTTTGCACGACACAGGAACACTTCTACAGTTCTGCTGCTTTACTTAAATGTGCAAATCACTTGGATTGTTATTGAAAAGTTAAATACCAATCAAATAATTAATGTTCGCTAGGGAGGATTCTTAACAACCACTTGAAATTTTAGCTCAATATCTGTAAAATTAGCTGAGTTGTAGCCAATTGTGTTTTTGCTAATTATTCTCCTAGCTGTGGCAGCCATCATAAAACAAATTGATCCCTGATGTTCATCAGTTATTGATGTACACCCATTGAATATTTTCTGTCAGTTTTATTAAAATCTGTTCAATAGTTCATGAGCTATTTAGCTGACATTACACACTCACACACACATACCTGTATTTGTGATTTATAGGGTCGTCATGATTTTTAGTCGTTTATGGGGACATTGTTTACCCAACATTTAATTGACGTAAACATCATGTCACTATTTTATATTTGGCATGAAGAATAATATCACTTCAAAAAGTATAGTTTAACTGTCACAAATGTGTGCAAAATGTTATTGCTCTTTCACCTAACCAGTTGAACAATAATACATATACTTTTGGACAGTATTTGGTGATAGTTAAATTTTTACTTGTCTTTAAACCCTTACAATATGTTTAAGTCAAGAGTACAATTCTATACAGTGTACTGTACATGTATGAGCCACAACATTATGACCTGATGTTAAGTCCTCTTTTGCCACTGTATTCTTTTCTCTGCCAGATCTTTACATTTATAATGTACATTTTTGTCACATTTTTCTTTAAAACAAGGAAGTCATTTGAACGTTATGTACTAAAATTCATTTTCTTTGGTCCCCTGAAGTATCAAATATATGAGCTCAAGTTATTGTTGAACAGTTAATTGTCTAAATGACCAGGGGAATGACAGAAACTACTTAAGTTTTATGAGTAATTCAGTAACTAAACCAAAACATTCACTGCTGCAGAATTTTTTTTTAAATAGTACAAAATTTAACATGGCAACACAGTGGCTCAGCTGGTGGAGCTGCCACCTCTTAGCGAGAAGGTTTCCATATCAAATCCCATCCAGGAACCGTACTCGGTAGAATTTGCATGATCTCTCCGTGCATGCGTGGGTTTTCTTCGCATACTCCGGTTTCCTCCCACAGACCAAAAACATGCATGTTAGGCTGACTGGTAACTCTCAACTGTCCCTAGGTGTGAGTGAGAGTGAATGGTTGTTTGTTTCCATGTGTCCCTGTGATGGACTTGCAACCTGTCCAGGATGTTTTCCCCACCTCTTGCACAATGACTGCTGGACCTAAAATGGAAAAAAAAAACGAGTAAAGATAATTGATGGATAAATGAATGGATGGATAATTTAACATGCAAACAAAGTTTAATTTAGTTGCCTACCATCATAGCGTGGTGAATGTACATTATTTGAAACTAAATTACACATTTAATGACACAGCAACTAAACATATAGAAAAACACAAAGAAATCCAGATAAACAACGGCTTTATAAACCAACTTACAGCTTATTTGTCCTTTGCAGAGCAGGTGTGTCACTGATAGCTGATAATTAAACCCTCCACATACTGGAAGTTCAGAGTGCTCCCTTGTAAAGGTACACAATTGATGGTATTTCTGGCAGTCTGTTTGCAGCATCCTAATTACCACTGGCACAGTGAGAACAATGTACGTGACGTGGACGCTTGAGTGCATCACGCATAAACTTTGTCACCAAGTGTCATGAACACACCACGCAATGACAGCAAGGACAATTTATATTTTATATTTATAAAAATTTACTGAAATAATAGACTTAAATGGTACATATCTACTGTGTACATAATCTCGTTTCATCACATGCACCACATGTGGTGCGAATGACAATAAAGAATCTCTGACTCTGAAAAAGAAAAGAAAGGGAGGAAAAATCCCTTTACTAAGGAGGATTTTGGACCTCAAGGGACAGAGAGCGCTGATTCAGGACCTTTAGCGCCCTCTCTTCTTCATGTGCCTTCATCACCCATGTGACTATAACCCAAAGGAAAATAAGTTGGTTAATAAACGAGCCCAACTTTAGATGGACTACATTTCACTGGCTGTACATCTGTGCTCACGGAGCTTACATTCAGCCTTGCTGACAGTGCAACCATTATACAGCTCAAGAGATGAGACAAAAACATACACGTAATATTCTCGCTACCCTTTACTCCGGAGACACTGATCTTCCCACGCCAATTTGTGTGCACAAGTTCGGCACAGGTGTTTGTGTGGGTTAATCCTGTCTGAGTCTCATGGAGTGTTGGTGTAAACTTGTGCGAGCCATGGCTTTCATATCTGTTTTTGTTTGTGTGTAACTCCATGGATATTGAATGCAGTTATTTTGGCCTCTTTCAGCACGGAGCAGTTGGTGGTGAAGATACTGAAAGCTTTGGACCTGCCAGCAAAGGATGCCAATGGCTTCTCTGACCCTTATGTGAAGATTTACCTACTGCCAGACAGGAAGAAGAAATTCCAAACAAAGGTGCTACCCACTTGCTTCATACTCTTTACACTTACTGGCACACTAGCTGTCCAAATAAAAAAAGTGTGATTGTATTTTGTATCTTTATCTAGATGGAGTACTAATAAAAATATCTTCATAGTGGGGACAAGCTAAAGGCTAACATCAGAGCAGGGGCTATTTAAGAGCTAACAAAAAAGGTTGAATCATGTCATCTGGACTTCGGGTTTTTTTTTTTGTTAAAAAGAAACGTTTCGCCCCTTATCCAAGGGGCTTTGTCAATCTGAGGCCTAGCCATCTGGTATTAC
>JARVGV010000412.1:27130845-27142855 GCA_031762435.1 Hypsolebias longignatus | reverse complement strand
ATGGTTTGGACATGTCCAGAGGAGGGACAGTGGGTATACTGGTAGAAGGATGTTAGAAATGCAGCTGCCAGGAAAGATTAAGGCCAAAGAGGAGATCTATGGATGAAATTAGAAAATGCACGGTGGTAGATTGAGTGAGGACAGTGTGAAATGGGGGAGGATGACTCGCTGTGATGACACCTGAAAAGGGAAAAGACAAAAGAAGAACAACTGGAAGACCTTAGATGTCAAGAATATGTACGAGGGATTAAGTTCACAGAGATGAGTGGGACTGAATGTTTATCACTATGTAAATAAAAACAAGCTTCAATCGTGTCCTGAATTTTACAGGAAGTCAGTGTAGAAATATAAGAACAGGAGAACGGGGTCTAGGTGAGAAGTGTTGCAGCAGTTTTGAACTTGAAATGAGAAAAAGATTCTTGGCCTAAACATAAATTATGTTACAACATTCTTCAGCGTTACATTAAAGTGAGAACTGCAGTTTCTATTGACTGATAAGATAAGACGGTGTAATGTTGCCATATTTCTCAGGAGAAATTATCTGGACTGAACTATAGACTTAACATGTTAATCAGATTTCAGTTGTTGGTGGAAGGTGACACCTAGTGTTGGTGTGTGTGTTAAGCAGCAAACTACATTTGACCATGTTTTGCAGACACCCATACTTGTCTTCCTTCTCCAGTTTATTTAGATTTGAGATGTGCCACATTTTTTATGCTTTTTTTTAACCCATAACCCCCAGAAAAGTGTTGTTTTCCACAGGAATTACAAATAGGCTGTAACTTTAGATTAATCTGCTAAAGACTGAAAACAAGTTTGGCATAAATATGGTTATTTAATACATCATATTCTGATTTTGCAAAAACTGAAGTAAAATGAAGGTATTGAACCAATCTGTGGATGTTTATTCAGGTTAGACTTGGTACTCGTGCAAAGCATTGTCATCATTGTCAGCAAACGTTATTAATATTGACCCTTTGCTTCTGTTCTCCGACTGCAGGTTGACCCAGATGTATTCGCTGCACTTCCCAAAGAACTGCAGGAAGAACTGATGTCTGCCTACAATCGTACAACTAATGTCCAACTCCAGGTGAAAACAGGTGAGTCATCAACTGAAGGCTTTTTCATCATCGTCACATCATGCTCGTTGTCTTGACCTTATTTTATTTTTATTTATCTAATTTTGTTTACCTAAAGTCGAGCAGAAGAATCCCCTGCTGCAGCTAAAACAGCCTGGCGTCGGGACTGGTCAGGTGAAGCGGCGCTACAAGAGAAAAAATGGAGTCAGCCCTCTGAAAAAAGGAACTTCACCATTAAAGAGGTGCCAGGTGACAAGAAGTCCAGCCAAAACCGTACCACCTCCTGTAAGATCACAAGAACCAGCGAATGTACCAAAGGTGAGTCTATGGATCTTGTCATATTTAAAATCAAAACATTTCTAGCAATTTCAAACTTGACATATTTTTAGAACTCGTGTTTTCTGTTCTCAGACTGAAAACAACCCCTCCACCTCAAAACAACAGGTCCCAGCATCTGTAAGTAAAATGGTTCCTCGTCCTGTTCCAGCTCTGGCTGGAGCCTGTGACCTGACAGACATCAAGACACTCCTAAGGGAATGGGTTGCCACAATAACCGGTACGCGTTTTGGAATAAATGTTTTATGTCCGCACACGTTGTGGTATTCAAACAGTGTCTCCCTTTTGATTAGAACCTATGGAGGAAGACATCCTGCAGGTGGTGAAATACTGCACTGATCTGATTGAAGACAAAGATCTGGAGAAGTTGGATTTGATACTAAAATACATGAAAAGGTCAGTTCTGCGTTTAGTTTAACCTAGTGCTGGGCGATATGAGAAAAATCTAATATCCCAATATTATTTTACTATATCACAATACACGATATATATCACAATATTTATAAATAACCAGTGTTATTGTGAACTATATAGTATGTAAAACGGCACGTTTTACATACTATATATTGGTGTACTCTTTTCAAACATAACTTTTCATGTTTGGTCAAATAAATAAAAACATCAAATAAACCAGCTGTGAACTTCACAGCTGGTTTATTTGATGTTTTCTTTGATGTGTAGGGAGACGTGGACATACAAAGTTTACAACATTCTTCATTCTGCAGTGAATGACTTCTTATGTGGTGAAATAAATTTGTGGTACTGCTACCTTTTGTGGCAATTATTTTACGACACATTTTGCAAATTACCAATTTTTTTTTTTTTTTTAACCCATCCGTGTATCATCCTCAGACGTTTGGCTCCAGAGGACGTCTGCTCACCATTTAACGTTGGCTCCTTCTTCTGACACCTCCACCTCAAACTCCACCTTCTCCCCCACCACGGTGTGGACGTCGTCCAGGGGCTTAGTGATGGTGACTGGAGGCTCTGGGGACAAACGGACAGGACGTGTCCAGACTGAGACACAGCGTGTAAAAGATTTACAGCCTGAAAACAAACTTTAACTTCAAAATAAAAGCCAGCGTGTGTCGTTTGCACTTGAATAAAGTCTTTAAGGAAGCCCCAAAACATCTGTCTTTGAAGGTGTTCTCCTGAGGAGGTGGGTCCTGTTGTGAAACCCCACCGTGTGATGCTCGAGGCTCAGCCTCAGCTATTGGTCATATTCTACATCCGAGCCCCCCGTCCCTCCCCCAGACCCACACGTCTTTACTCTCTCAGCTGGCGAGGCCACAGGCAGTGATTCCACAGAAACAGCAGCAGGTTTTGCTGCAGGCCTCACTAAAGGTTTATAAAACGAGTCTTCAGTTTATCCAGGTCAAAGCCGAGAAATGTGTTTTTCTTTAGGGACACAAACAGACGCAGGAAGGAAGAGGAAGCACCTGAACATCTGAGCGTTGACAGCAGGTCATGTGAGAAGGTGGCGACCACGCTGAGACAAAAACAAGGTTTGTAAACTCAATCTTCCAGGTAGAAACTGTCCAGATGACCTGATTTAACCTTTTTTTTTTGCATGCTGAGATACAGAACCAAGTTCCTCTCAATAAAACCAAGAATAAATTATGAACATGCACCAGAATAAACAGACATACATTAAAATAAATTAACAACTACAGGTCAAACATCTAGCTTAAAGCCGTTTATGAAAGAATGTCTAGATGTTCTTTTATGTGTTTGAATTGAATTTAAAGATTTTAAATGGGTGCTGGTACCCAGACCCAGCTCCAGAAGAATTTACCTGGGGGGTCTGAGGAATGCAAAGCTCTAAAAATGAAGTTAAAGCACGTGCGATGCGAGCTCGTTAGAGTCTTGCAGCTGAGTTCTGGACGACCTGAAGACGGCCCGGCTCCTCATTTAACCCCCACCATATGCTCCCTAAAACAGGTCTCTCTTGAAAATGAGTTCTCGTGGCTCAATGAGACTACCTGGATAAATAAAGGCTAAATTAAAAAAAAACCTGCTAGGAGGTAGGAGGGAACAGTCTGAACACTACCTATAGGGATGATAACAACTAATGGCTGATAACATCTGAAGCCGCCGGTTTTTTGAATCCATTCCTTGAGTTTAAGCCTCGTTTTTCATGCCTTGATGATTCGGCGCTCTGACCAACTAACAGATTTCTCAGGTGTTTGACTGAAAAGTGGAGAAAAAGCAGCTGAAAACAAAAAGTACTAACAAGACCACTTCAAACGAGTTAAACATCATCCGCTTGGAAGGAAAATAGCAAGAAAAATGACTTGTATTACTTTTCTCTGTATGTACACATAAAGTCCTCTAAAACAATAAATCAGTTTCTTATGAATTCGTCAGCGCACAGACATGAATCTGTGGCAATAAAAAGATTCTTCAGGCCATTAAAGATGAGTGAGCAGACAGAAAACACCGTCAGGCCTCCCCACACTCAGCGTTTGTGCATCGGAGCAGAAAACCGTCCCCCCCCACCCCCACCCCCGAGAGAAGCGTTCATCTGAAAGCCTCAGTGAGTCATCTACCTTCGACAAAAACCTCCGTGAAGCACCTCTCCTCCTCGACGACGCACTCGTACGCCGCGTCATCCGACAGGTTGCACTTGTTGATGGTGAGTGACCGCTTGTTGCCCACGCTCTCAAACACATACCTGCCGTGAGGGGAGAAGACCACGCAACAACACAAAACAACAAAAGAGTCAAAGCCTGGAGAGAAGTGAATGGACGCATTCAGTAAATCGGGCCGGTGACAACAGAGTGAGTCAGTCTTCAACAATACGCACATTTTCCCGTAGACCTTCGCACACACACGTCAGCTCCTACACACACATTCAGATTACTGTAAAACGTTAGAGGCAAACATCAAAAGGCTTCAGAGTTGTCTTGTGTAACGGAGACAAAAATCGCCATGGTTACGAGCCGAAACCTGCATCATCAGACACTTCAGAGTCCATCGGTGTCCAAAGTTCCTCCACTCCGAGTTAAGAGGTGTTTAAGGGTTTATTTAATGGAGACAAACAGCGCTGGAAACACATCGACTTAAGGCTCATGGGCCACCGTTAGTTTTCTCTGACCCGCGAGAGAATATTTTAAATGAGTTGAAACTTGTCCTCAAACCTGAGTCTGCAAAACTTCTTCTCATTTAAAACTGAGCACGCTTAGTGATGAAATTTAGGTTTGAACGTTTCTGTAAGTTTTGGTTTTGATGTGGCAGATCTAGAACTTTAAACTTTTTTTAATTTTTTTTAGTAAGGTGACAAAGATGGGCAGAGTTTACTGTTGCAGGAAGTTACTTCTAGACTTGCGTGGATTCAAAGTTTTTGTCTATGAATTACACAAATACAGATGCTGGTCATAAAATTAGACTATCATGGAAAAAGTTGATTTATTTCAGTAATTCCATTCAAAAAGTGAAACTTGTATATTATATATTAATTCATTACACACAGACTGTGGCTGTCATGTTTCACTTTTTGAATGGAATTACTGAAATAAATAAACTTTTTCATGATATTCTAATTTTATGACCAGCACCTGCAGTTTCAAATGTGTTAGAGCGAGAGTAAATTTATTTTCAGCATTATTAAAAATAAAACGTTAAGACTATTTGTTCCCTAAAACATTTGTGATACCTTTCAGATTAAACACACTCAACAAAAATAAAATATTAAATACAGAAAACGGGTGTTAAAGTCATTTTCACCTCATTTTTAGGCGCTAAATTTAAAAATGTGATTCTGTTCAAGCTTTGTTGAAATAGGAATAAATAAAAACTGACGTGCTTTTCGGATCTTTTTTTCAGACTTGTCCGTTTGAGTCATAGAAACTTTCAGACTTACTGAAGTGGTGCTTTGAGAGCAGTAAAAAATAATTTGTTAACTTGTGACCTCACAGTTTAATTAATTTACAACAAGAAGTTGTTGTTTTTTCTGAAAAATCCTGTTTTAGTCTCTTTGTAACATTTATTATATCTGCTCTAAAGTTGATGTTAAAGAAGTTATTGATATTTCTACTTGAATAGTTTGGCATGTTGCAGAATATGTTTATTAAATATTGACCCACAGTAATATGATTTTATATTTGACGCCCCTGCTGTAAGGCTTCAGGGTCTCTGTTGTGTTTTTAATAACATTTTAAAGCGGCACCGCAGTTCAGCGTTTCACACCTGCAAATTTTCAAACGACTGTATTCACGAAAACAATTTATCTTTTTATATTTCATTTTTAGTAAAGCTGGATTTGTTTTTTGTGTTTGTTAATTAGTTAAATTAAAAGTCTTTCCTCCTAACTGTTATGTACAAAAGCTTTTCTGGCTTATTGTTGTTTATTTTTTAGTTTTGTTTGTTTTTTGGCGTGATGCAAAAAGAACCGTTTTTAAAAGAGGAAACGTCTTTTTAGAGCTTTCTGGTAGAAGCCAGGAAAATCCTCGTGGGAGGCTCAGCTATGAGCCAAAAGAAAAGTCTCCTCTTCCTCCCTCTTCATCCTGACAGGAGAGGATCTTCCTCCCTCTCTGTGAACAGCATGAAGAACAGCAGATGGTGGAGAGACGTTGAAGAAACACCACTCGAACAGCTGTACTCTCTTCAATAAAACACCAAAAGACGTTTTTGAAGGAGGAGGAACGAGAGCACAGCAGACGGGGATGCGGACGCTGCACGAAGCCCAGCGGGTAAAACGGGCTCGACACCAACATGTACACTGAATAAAACTGTCAGACGTGACACAAAGCCAAAGACATTCAATAAGGCTGCGATCACGTGCAGGCAACACCTCTAATCTGTTTTTATTTATTTATTTATTGCTCAAATTCCCCAGATATTCAGACCCAGGTCTTTTTCTTATATGGTGCCAAATGGAAATCTGAAGTTTTTGAGAGCGGTTGTGTCGCATTTCACCAGACTTTGACGTCAGTGAGTAGACCGAGCCACGCGTCAATACCAACATCGTGCAGTTGAAAGCTTGAACGTCACATGCAGTGGAACAGAAGTCCAGTTTCTTTGTTGTTACCAGTTTAGATCTGTCCTGAAAGTCAGAGAGTTGACTCCAACATGTGATGCTACCACATCAACTGTGGGGATTTCTGGGTTTTGTTCTGTCATGTCTGTGATCGTAATCCTCCTGTTCCCCCTCCTTGTCGGTCCTCTCCTGACAGAAGCTGTCATTTCTAACATAAACCCGGAGCCCAGCCCTGCCCAACCCGGATTAGGGCCGGGCCATAATAATATGCAGGCCAGGTCCGTGTCGGGCTTTTGATTGCGTCAGCAGATGCGCATAGCTGACGATCCAATTATATGGCAACATGACTTGCCATACAATCACCAGACGTACACGGCCATTTGACTGTGGGCTGACCGGCCTTGAAAGACCATCAATTAGCCCAAATAGACGTTCATTCAGCCGCTGCACTCAACCCAAACAGGTGAGATCACGAAATATCCGACATGTCAGAGCAGGGTCCACGTCTGAATAATGCAGAATGCAGGCAGAAGCAGGGATTTAATGCACTTTGACGGCCATGAAAGGACAAACGCCCCCTCAGCTCCGATCTTCTGCCCCTTTAGCTGCGCGTCTGTCAACCGTTAATAACGATAAAAGCAATCAAAGCTCAATTAAAAGTGTCAGGGTTTTATCAGGTCCGGCCCTGTAATTACTGTTAATTCGTCGAGTTGGGTGGGGTTCAGAAATTATGGCTACAGGCTGGGGTCGGGCCGGGTTTTTTGGGCCCGGATGAAATTCTAGCTCCTGTTGCACCTGTCTCCAGTTCCAGCCACCCCAGGTGTTTGTCATCATGTCTCGTTAGTGTCTGTCTAAAGTGTCTGTGTTCCTCCTTTGTCCGTGCATTGTGGCTGTCATGCTCTGTTCCTCTCCTCGTCTCCCCACTAAATCTAAGTTTTGCTGCCCCGTCAGCTTCTCGTTTTGATTGTGAAAATAAACTTTTATTTATTTTGACCTTGTGTCTCCTGTCGGCTGCCTGCTCGTGGGTGCAATGTCACCAACATGTTGGTTTGTATCAGTACCTGATGGAATCAATAGTTGAGATGTAAGAAGAAGAAGGATTTGTTCATATTGTTCATGAATGATGTGACTGCACAACAACCTCAGACTTGATCCACACATGTAACGTCCATATTTCCTTCTGTAAACACGGCGTGCTGCGTCTCCATCTGTGGTCGCTTCAGAGCCGTGGACTGTTCACACTGGAGTCCACATTTTAATCTTAATGTGAACGGCCACGCCAAAAAACTGAGCAAAAAGTTAGGACGGGGCCTCAAGCCCTGCGGCGTGAACGTACTGTTAGTTTGAAGTGAACGGTGTTGCTGGAATTATTCTTTCCTGAAAACTTTAATAGATATAAATTGGGAAGGATGTAAAATTAAAATACAAATCAGGCCACATTAAAGGCGGTGAAATGTCAGGAGGCACAAAATTCTCAGTGTTCAGCCAGAAAAATGTGCGATAGTCAACTGCAATCGGATCTGACATCCAGAAATGTGGATTTGGCTTCAACATTTGGTGTTTTGGGTGAAAAGAGTGAGAATTCTTTAACACAAGGTGAAACTTTGTGTGTTGAAACCTAATGCAACAATATTCATCCACGTGTTTGACGCTAATAATTTCTGTAACTGTGACGAACTTCATCCAGTACCTTCGGCCACTTTTTTCCACTTATTCTGCTATTTTTCACACAGACACACACGGGGGAGTCTACAGCAGCTCACTTGGCCGACGGTTTGATTTCCTGCCCATTTTTGAGCCACTTGACTGAAGCTGTGGGGTCAGCCAGCTCCACGGTCAGCTGGATCTTCTTCCTCTTTTCCACAGAGTAGGCTGAATCCAGTTTGGTCAGGAAAGCTGAGAACAAAGAATGATGTTAGCAAAGTTCTGTCTGTTTTAATAGTAAAATAATCCAAGAGAGCCGACCTGACACACTTTCCACCTGTCATCTCGGCTGTATAACGTCTCTCCTGAGGCCTTTTAAATGCTGCCAGTATTTACAGCCTAATGCATTAAAGCGATCTCCTTTCCCCCCCGCTGCCTCCCTCCTCGTCTGCTTTTGCCTCATAAAATCTGTCTCGTCTCTTCCTCGCCTCCTCACCGTCACTCTTCTTCTGCGCCGCCTTCATCTTCTTCAGCCTCTTCAGCATGCCCCTCAGGTCCGTGATGCCGTACTGAAAGGCAATCTTCTCGTAGTCGCAGGGCTTGGCTGCCTTTAGGATTTCCCAAACATCCACTTCCTCTTTCGGCTCCTGCTGTTTCTTCTCCTTCCTGAGCGTAAACGTTGAACCGCACTGAAAACAAGAATCAAACTCGACAGATGAAGGGAAAGGAACACCTCTGGAAACGCTCTTACCTTTTTTTAAGCAACACACTGAAGTCTAGGTCACCAGCATCCTCATCTGCATCACCACTGAAGGAAGCAGAGGATATTTCTGATTAATTATGGTGCACTGGATCTGTTTAATGCATTTACTATTCAAATAGAAGAGCAAGCCATCAGCGTCAAAGAGATTTAGTATATTCACTTATAAATCCCTTTTTCTTCCTCATTGCAACAAATTAAAAATAAGCAGACACTACGACAAGAATAAGAAATAAGCTCATCCCCGTTTTATCCTGTGCTCTAAATGAATAAATGGGGCAGGTGTGAAAATGGAGCAGAACTGGACTCAAAGTTTATGTCAGTTTCGGTGACAAGGGAAACACACGATATTTAAGCAACATATAAACATCAGACGACGGAAATCAGCTGAAAGCTGCACTGGAAGCCAGTGAAGAGTGAATAAAACAGATCTGTGCACGCCTGGAGTTGTGAGTTACAAGATGAGCAGCAGCATTTTGGACAAGCTGAACACAGCTGATGGAGGACAGGGTTCTTACAACATTAAGAGAATTACAGTGGTCAAGCTTCGAGCTGATAAATCACAAATGGCCTTTTCCACATCAGGACGGAGTTTTTAAATATAAGCTTGATCTCTGCTAAAAGATGTAGATGAAAGCTTTATTATTACTTTATGGAAATACAGTGAAATTATGTTTGTACAGTCGTCCAAAAGATGGGCTGAGTGCACGTTGCTGCTGCTCCTGAGAGCGCGGCCCCTTATCCTTTTAGATAGAAAAGGGGAAAAGGCCATGACGAGAAGATAGTGGTATTATAAAAAAGATCTCTGCGCACCTTGTCCTTGTCAGGACATGAGTTAAGACGTTAAAAAGCACATTTACAAACACATTACATACGCGTTTGACGACAAGATTTGTCCATGAAGCACTTCCAGACAGCGCCGTAGTCCTGATAAGATGTTGGTGTCAGCCTGTACAGCTCTGATAAGCATTCACAGAAGTTTGTGTGTGTGTGTGTGTGTGTGTGGGGGGGGGGGGGTGTTGGGCTAGTTTACACACAGCCCCGGAGAAATTTGTTAAGTCGGCTTCGAGTCCAAACGGGGAAGTCAGATTCAGATAAGCCACAGTTGTAGATTTTTTTCAGGCAGACTGTTATTTCTCATCAGCTTTGAGTTCTGCTGGTATTTTTAGTCCAAAATGGCC
This sequence comes from Hypsolebias longignatus, assembly GCA_031762435.1. Classification (NCBI taxonomy): domain Eukaryota; kingdom Metazoa; phylum Chordata; class Actinopteri; order Cyprinodontiformes; family Rivulidae; genus Hypsolebias; species Hypsolebias longignatus. Next base: position 27,132,877 of record JARVGV010000412.1, on the reverse strand, counting down.
AGAATTGTGGGCATTCCCCTGGTCCATGCTTGTTAGATCTATACAAGGTCATCCCCAACATGCTGGCGAGTCCCAGAAGCTGCAAATGGCCTACGATTCCCACAAATTGCTTCCATCTTAGAGCTTAGCTCATAAATCAGCTGATTTGAAGTCCTCCAAGCACAAACCAAAAATTCATACAGACTGTAGTTTTGCCATTGCTGAAACTGCTATAATAGCTGATAATATACAGTAGGTATCTGACAGTATCTAACATTGCCATTGCTAATTTCGATCGAACTTCTAAACGGACCTGTTCAGAAGATCTAAGACATCGAGAATTTGAATAAATGCAGAGATGTTCAGATGAACAAACCAGGTCAAAGCTTTAAAAACAAACTAAAGAAGCAGACATAGAAGGAGATACATGTCTCATGTTATCAATCACTCAACAAGGTGAGCAGCGGTGCCTGCAACACCCTCATCTGTGCAGTCTAGATGTTCTCCTCGTATGTTTGGAGTTCATTTAACACATCCGAGGCCAAAACAAATGCCCGTAGATTCACCCACATCCTGGCTGATCATGCTTGTGTTACGGCTGAACAGTTTATCCAAGGACATCATCCATCCTCTGATGGGAGTCAGTTCTCATTGGGTGAAAGTGTTCTTGCTCACAAGGCAACAAATGGTCGGATGAGCATGAAAGTGATGTCAGCTTGGCTCAGCGTCGACTGCGTTTCAAGTAAATCCACCTCGTTTGGCCATTTGGAGACATTGTGGAGCATTTTGATGGGCAGCCATCATTAGACGCCAAATACCGAGGAGAGATTGTTTCAGCGCCAGTGAAACTTGACCCCATTAGATGAGGGTCAGGCTGTGTGTGCATGTCTGTGACAAACGTTTAATGTGAACAGCCTCGTCTTGTGTAAATGTGGTGACAGAAAAACAAAGAAATGAATTTTCATGTGTAACTTTTAAGACACGTTCCTGCAGATTCTATAGGCTCACATGTATTAACGGTGATTTTCTGCCTGGATTAAAGCTTTCACATCTGAAATGAATTCTTTTAAATATTGTTTTGTTGCATCAGTGCCGTTAGTCTGAGATTTTTACAATGCGTTGGCACATTTCAGTCAAGAAAATGTCCATCGTTTGGTCTTCACGTCTGAGTAAACCCATCCCAGCCTGAAGCCCAAGGCTGAAATGAGCGTCACGTTTTCTTTCTGACAATAAACACAGTGTAGTATTTTAAGAATACTAAAAAAGTGCTGTCAAAACGATCTCAGAGTGCCGTGTCGGACGACAATGCACGTTTCACGGGACTTTTTCTGGCTGAAGGAGTTTTAGTCGCCCAACCAGTCAGAGAAGATGACGCTGAAGAGAAGATCTGGAAAACCTTAACGAGTAGTTCAGGAAGTGTAAGAGTTAAACACTTTATGATGTAGAGATGAATATCGCCCGCTGTCTTCCATGCCAGAGTTTGAGATCGTTTTATGCTGAGAAATGACGGCGTTACACAGAATCTCATGGGATAAAAGGAGCAGTGGCGCCTCCTGAACTCTTTAATGGGGAGGCCATGAAAGTCCTGCGGTGGCACCAAAACTAAAAAAGCCAGAATTTGCCGTGTTTGTTTTTTATGTTTAAGATGTTCTTTTAACCCTGAACAGCTTAATGAAATAAAAAAAATGCACAGCAAGCAGAAGCTTAGGGTTCAAGAAGATAAAACATGCTGTCCAGGAGGGGGCAAGTGGGGTGGGGATCACCAATAGGGGTGACTGCTGCCAGTTGCCATGTGTTTGTCTGCAGGCTCTGCGTGTTTTAAGCGTCTGTCAGCTGCGTTTCTTCCCGGTAACGTGCAGAATTGTGACCTGAGACGCTTCAGGTGTCTGAACGTGTCATAACACCGAGCAGCTCGCTGTCTTCAGCTCTGCGCCCGAGTTGCTCCGGAGTTACAAATCCACTTGTTTAATGTGTGTGTGGTGGTGGGGGGGGGGGGGGGGCCGGTTGTTACAAAATTTTGGGCCCATGATTGAACAAGCAAAAACACCTCGGA
>JARVGV010000412.1:27120427-27130745 GCA_031762435.1 Hypsolebias longignatus | reverse complement strand
CCCCCCCCCCCCCCCACACATAGCAGGTGAGCATAGAAACAGGATCAGTATGAGACGTGCACAAACAGCAGGAAAGACTTGCTCAGGGGTCAGAGTTTTTCTGATGTCGTGAAGCTAACAAAATACAATTTACAAAAAACAATGATTTAAAATGTTTAGAGTCTCAGGAAAAATGTAACAATTCCTATAAAACATAAGAATAAGCTTTATTAACGTTGTACCAAAATACAGAGCAATTATGTTCGTACAGTCGTTCGAAAGATGGACGGAGTGCACGTAGCTGCTGCTACTGGAGCACGGCCCCTTAGCCTTTTCCATAATACTTTTTTTTAGATAGAAGAGGGGAAAAGCCATGAGAATAGGATAGTGGCATTACAAAACAAAGATCTCTTCACTCTTTACCAGGACATGATTTAAGACATCAAAAGCTCTACCAGCAAACACATTTATAACACATTACATATACATTTGATGGTAAGACCGTGAGATTTGTCCATGAAGCACTTCCAGTTGGACCATAGTCCTGATAAGATGTTGGTCAGCCAGCAGTTTTGATAAGCCTCCACAGAAGTTCTCGGGAGGTGTGTTGCGATAGACGAAGCTTTTCCTTAGTTTACACATATCCCAGGAGAAATTTAATAAATCTGCCTGTTTTCAAGGCCAACTGGGGGAGTCAGATTCAGATAAGCCACCTGATTTTTTTCAGGCAGACTGTTTTTTCCTTGTCAGCCTCGAGTCCTGCTGGTACTTTCAAGATCCAAAATGGCCAGATTAGTGGGCATTCCCCTGGTCCGTGCCTACGAGGCTCCTCCAAGGTCAACCCCAACATGCTGGCGAGTCCCAGAAGCCGCAGGTGGCCTGCGATTCTCAGAAGTTGCTTCCATCTTACGGTTTAGCTCATAACTCAGCTGATTTTGAGCCCTCAAAGCATGAACCAAACATTCACACATGCTCGTAGTTTTGCCATTGCCTAAACGGCTGCCGTCATCTTCCTTAATAGCAGATAACACAGGAATCTGCAGATGTCAGAAAGCAAAAACCCTGCTATCGTGAATCCAATTACATAAACATCTTCGGCATCCTCCTGAGACAAAACGGAAAAACACATCAGCTCCCGAACTCCCCATGATGTGTCCTACAGCGTGAGTCTCAATGGTGCATGAGGGCTCTCCAGGACCCTGTCGCTTTGTTGAAAATATTTTGTCGATTGCGTTGAAAGTCCAGCTGACCAGATCCATGACAGTAGTTTTAGTTTCGGAAGATGTGTAACAGGAGCTTAGATTCACAGAGAGCCAAAAAATAAATAAATAAATTTGAAAAAAAGGCAGAAGAGGAGAGGAGGCATCCAACTTGCACAAGAGCATGTACAAAAAATGTATTATATATTAGATTATTTTGTTTTGCTTGGTGTGAGAGGGAATTCTACTTTTAGCTAATTCCCATTTGGTCTTTAGTACAGGTGTCAGTTTAACCATAAATTCATCCTGTAAGATTCTCTCATCCCCACAAGCAGACATAAGTCATGCATCTTAACCAGTGCCTTACTGGTCAGCTGTCTGACCAACTGAAGACTGACTGGTCATCACATTTGGGAATGCCACCTTGCATCTGTGCCTTGATATAATCTTGTCTCGCAAACAACGTTTCCAACATGCAGCTTGTTTTTTTTTTCACACACAGGTCTTCTCAGTCATGTCTGATGAACAGCACCAGGCAGGATAAAGATTCTCCAGAGAAGTCTTTTCATTTCAACGGTTGCCTGCTATTACAAAAATGAAAGGAAAAAGTGACTTTAACCAATAAAAAAAGATTAAAAAAAAAAAGACTAAATGTAGCAACACTGCTGTAAAAAGTAAAGTTTTATGGTAAATGTGTTCAAATCCAGTGCATTTAGGAGTGATCCTCCATATTTACCCTCAAAAAGGTAAACCTGCATGACCTCCAAGTAACAAAACATTTTTCTCATCTCTCCTGAACACAGTCAGGTCTTAACGAACATCTCACTTTTTATTTATCACACAACCTCCCTCCTGCACCCAGTCGTTCCCTCACATCAGAACTCTGCAAATGAGCTCCGTGACGCCGTCCAAGCCACAATATGAAGCTGTCTGTTTGCATGTTGACTTCCTCGTCTTACCTGCGCCGTGCGGCTCCTTCTCTAATGAAGGACGGGGAGTTACGCTTTCAAGCACAGATTACAAATATGGAGCTCCGTGTGTCAGAGCGAGGACGATCTGCAACCACGTGGCGCACATTCTTATAAGGTGAGGTGGGTTTTCAAAAGGCAGGAGTGGAGATGGAAATAGACAGAAAGAGTTACAGATTATTTTTTTCTAAGTAGCTACAGCACGTAACAAAATACAACTCCAGGTCTGAAAAAGATGGGAAGTTATGCCGCAAGTAAAAAAAACAGAATGCAATGACTTGAGAATTTCATAAACCCATAAACACGAACTTCCATCCAGAACCTTTTGGAATCTGATTGAGGATTCTTACTGCACAGTCATGGATATCATAAAGCCTGTAAATATTTTTTTGTATTGATGGTTCCTGTCCAGATGTGTAAGCTGTTCATGCCAGAGGTAATAATGCACCCACATACCATCAGAGAAGCAGGTATTGGAATTATGCTTTGCTAACAGGCTGGGTGGTCCCGCCACACTTTAGTCTGGAGGGCGTGAAATCCATAATTTCCAAAAACAACTTAAATTCTGGTTTGATCTGACCTCAGAACAGTTCTGGACTTTGTCTTAGTCCATTTGAAACGAGCTCTGGTCCAGAGCAGCGTTGCCTGATTGGGCGGTTTTCATTCTGATTTTGCTGGGAACTCTGGGAAGATTTTTGTTGGACTGTTGCATTTTGCCACATATTGTTCAATGACCTTGACTTACTGATGTGCGTTCATGTTCAAACAGTAAATATACTGTAACAATATACTGACTGGGCAGATTTTTGTGTGAAGTGGCGGTTTTTAACAGAGTTTTGGGATAAAAAACCTCAACTCTACCTGGCAACACTGGTCCAGAAACGACGGCAGCTGTTCTAGATGGTATTCACATCTGGCTTCTGCTTTGCCTGATAGAGCTTTATGATCTGTGGAAGAGTTCCTGAGCCCAGAACAGAACCTGTTGGGAGTGCAGCGGCCCCTGAGGGCTCGATGATCACGACCATCCAGTGTTGACTCTCAGCCTCGTCCTTTGAGCTTCTTCAAATCATCGATTATATTATGAACAGTAGACGACGGGAGCTTCAACGTCTTCCGTTTCCACTGATGAACATTATTCTGAAATTGTTCCAGTTATTTAGACAGTTTATCACAGAGTGGTAAACCTCTGCCCGTCTTTACTTCTGGGAGATTCCGCCTCTCTGACATGTTTTTTTTTAACCCGGTCCTCTGACTGACCTGTTGACAATCAAGCCAGTTAGTTGCAAAGTTTTCCTCCAGCTGTTTTTTATTTGCATCATTTACTTCGACCGCCTTTTATTGCCATAAATAATTTTACTGTACATTTTTTAAATTTAAACATTTGATACGTTTACCGAGTTCCACAGTGAACAAAAAAAAAAAAGGGGGTTTATGAAATTTTCAAATCATTGCGTTTTGTTTTGATCTTGCACACCTGCTTTTATCGTAAACGAGACGCTAACCGTGCATGAGGAACTCCAGGTGAAGCAGCAGACGCACTGAGACGTGACAGAAAGACAGGGAGATGGCGAACAGACTGACTGGAACAGAGTCCGCTACCAGTGCGGGATTGACACGCGCACGGGCGCAGACACTGGTTGAGACTGACAGCTGCCCGGAGGCAGCGATCTACAGAGGGAGACGCTGTGACGGCTGACACGTTGAGTTGGCGCTCGCCGAAACTGACACTCACGATCGCTTAAAAGCCTCCAAGATGTTGTCCTGCTGGTCCTCTTGTGCAGCTGAAAGCAGACAGGAGGAGAAGAGAGGCTGGTGAGTGCCCAGCCAGGTCAATTCATTACGCAGAGGGCTGCAGCAGCAGAGGAATAATGAACTGATGACCTCACAGGGCCACTAAATGATGGGCCCTAATGTGCATCGCACTCACTGAGTTATTGGCTGACAGAGTCGCTTACATAGTAACGGCAGACATGCTGAATGGAAGATGACAATAATGTGATTAAGTGTCCGTGCACGGACCTACCTTGCACGGAGACTTCGAACGTGCAGCTGTCGCACTTGTCTTTGGAGGTGACCTCGCAGCGGTAGCCACCTGCGTCTCCGTCCACCACTTTGATGATGCTCATCTCGTAAGAGTAGATCTGACGGAGAGATGGGACGATATGCTAAGAACACACCCAATAAAAATAAAAAAAAACACACCTGGGAGCGCGCGCGTGCACGGACATGCACTACGTGCTCACAAGCGCACACTCACGCCCACGACGATGATGAACGCTGCTTTTAAGAAGTTTATTGGATTATCCACCAATTTTGAGTTTTTGATGAAAACAGCAGAGGTGGGTGTTTTATTTCAGGATGATTTAACATTCAGCGAGTGGAATGAAAATATATTTAGTGCACCAAATGTAAAAAATAAATGGATATGCTGTGAATATATTAGCAAACACAAAAATGGTTAAGCTTTTTACAGACATTGAACTAAAAGTTGGTGTGGTGGTGGCTGAGAGTCATCCCTAATACAAACTCTGAGTGCTAATAAATCACACGATCTTTGCCATCATCTTTTGGGATCAACTCTGTCAGCCTGTTAGCAAAATATCCCATGAACTACTAGATGTTTTTAATTAATTTTTCAGTAAATTGTCATTACATTAAATCCCTCGGATTAATAAATTTTGGTAATGGTCTAAAAACTGATCGTTTTCATGACAATGAGATTAAAAAAAAAGAAATTAGTTTTCAAAGATACATATTATACAATACTTATGATTCAATTAATACTTTTTATCTTCACTCTTTATTGCCCCCCGTTGTGGAGAGAAAGGAAATGACCTTTTTCTGAACCTCTTTGGTCTTGGTGTCCTCAGGCTGTTTTGGCCACCTGGCCTTTAAAACGTCTCGTTGTTGTACATGATGGTTGATTGTTTTGGATGATGTGTTTTGCACATGTTACAAGTCTACTTCAGAGTTTCCAACAGGAGGTTGGCTTGAAACACAGCAGTAAAGGCTACCTATGGAACAGATCTGGTTGGCAGGCCGCAGACTGAAGAAGTCCTCTGGATGGGGGACGAAACGTTTCTCACTTAAAGAAACTGGTCCAGATGACACGATTTAACTTTTTATGTTATCTACCCAGATGATCGAGCTTACAACCCTTTTTTAAAAACATGTAGGTTTACTTCATTCCCTGTTCCAGTCCAGAAAAGCATTAATCTCAAAGATACAAACATTCACTATTCAAATCCAATCGAAAATTCGAATTGGTTTATATCAAAATAAATAAATAAATAAATAAATTAAAAAAAGTGAAAGTGGCCCATATCTTGACTTTTTAACCTAAAAACAACAAAACTCATAAATGAAAAGGTAACGTCGTATCATCTGTTAAAGTGTAACGAGCCACTCGTTCATACGCCCGTTTAACGTTTTTCATGCAGTTTGTTTTTCTTTTAATTCTGGACAAAACGTCAAAAAGGCTTTTGTTTCGGCTTCTTCATTCAGAGCAGCTCGTTCTCTGACACAAACATAAACTTCCATTTTGTTTTTTGTTTTAAGTTCACACAGAGGTTACAACATCTGTAATTAAAGCTTTGGGTAAAAGTTTCTGAGCCTTGTGCTGTTCCTCCATCTCTATTTTTACAGCCTTACGTGAATTTAACAGTCCAGAATAATGTCTGCCTGTATTTGATCTTGAATCTGATGCTGCCGGAGTGGCTGCGCCCCGACGCCTCCCGGGTGTTTCAGAAAAGCCATGAACTTTGATAAAATGGCAGCAGTTGATGTGAGGTGAATGAGAATGGGCTGTTGGACGCCATCAGAGTTTCAAAATACCACAAAATACTGCAATACTCATCTTCAGAGCACATGTTTCCACATTTAAAAGTACTCATTGCAAAGTCATGAAAACCAGACGATGAAATTCAATAAGAAACAAAATCTAACAATAATTTTCTCATATTCATAATTAACGTGTACTTAAATTCATAATTAATGTCCTTATAATCAAAGTGACTACATAAAGGTTGAACGTATCGGCCATATTTGTTTACCTGCACAAGCTATGGCCAGGTTAGTCAATCGTGTGACGTCTGTGTGGTTTCCAGTAGATTCAGCCCAGTGCTTTGTTTACGTTACATTTCAGAGTCGCACATTGTCTGAGAATTTTTGGTCAAAGGTTATGGATGTTTTTATTATTATGGCTGAGAACAAGAAGCCCAAAGCATAACTGAAACTGTCTTCCAAGACACAATCTCTGCCCATGAACCATGTGTTTGGCTGCAGCTGGCTCCACCCCCTGAACTCTGTGAGCTCAGCTGAACTGATAAGGGTATAAAAGCAAGCGCATAACGCAGCTCGGGGTGTTTTTTGTTTTTTTTCTGTGACTGGTTCTCCTGCGTGTACATCTATGTACATGATATTATATATCTGACCTTGCAAGTATAAAAAAACTGTTAAAAATCTTCTGCTGTTGAGTGTTCGTAGTTTTAAGTGAGTGCCTTTAAATCTGAATGAAAAGCAACAAGATCCCCGGGGCCTCGCCAACAAGGCAACGCATGAATCAACGTTCAGGTGCACACATAAAGACCAACCTTGGTGTCTCTGTCATAAGACTCTTTAAACTGGATGTGTTTTCCAGCTTTGCTCGCCAGGTCGAGCCACTTCCCCTTTAACCATTTCACCGCCGGCTTCCTCGGCAGGCTGGATGGGTCCACTTTAGCCACAAACGTAATGTCCCTCCCTGTCGCGAGCAACAAAAACAAGCAGGAGTTAGTCAGGATGGATGAATTGTTTTATAATGGAGATAACGCAGGTCACCTTTCGTAGCAGTGACGCTCCCCGGCTTCACGACGAACAGACCGGACAGCTCCGACAGCTCTCCTGCTTCTGTGATTCACACATTAAAAGGAGACAGCATGAGCCTGGCTCCACAGTGATGAATGCACAGATAATGGACGGCAACAGGAGACAAAGGGACCGAGCAAACCAGCAAATTATCTTCTCGTTTGGGGAGAATTTGTAGTTTTAATTTAAAAGGTGTCAACCCACTAAATTACCTTCCCTGGGCTCCCTGAGCTTTTATTCCCTTTAAGTGGCCGTTTAGGAGGGAAGCTGAGCAACAGGAAGTCTCTGCTCAGCTTGCCTGAGCGTGTTCGGTGCTACGTTGTGTTAGACCTGAGACATCAGGCAGCTTGGATGAAACTGGCCTTCAGGGAATACAAGAGCTTCTCCGATCACCTGTTCACGTTATTTTAGACGCCTCACAAACGTATTCTTCCGTAGTTTCTTTGTTGCTTCACAAGTTGGAATTTTTAATTAATTTGTAACATTTAAAACTGAATAACAATGTGTGTGTATACTCAGCCCACAAAGCTCAACACTTTGTGCGGTAGTCTTCTGGAACAAGGCGCTTGTTGCTGAAAAGGCTCCATGGGTCATTCTGAGGGCGGCAGGAGGGTTATTTAACTAATTATAATTATGTGGTGATGGTCGGGGCTTCAAAACAAAGGGGCTAAAAATATTATGCACGCACCACTTTTCACTTTTATGTTCATTAAATGTCATTAATCTGGTTATTTGTTTTGTTTGTTGAAGAATTAGAAATCCAATTTAATCCCAGGTTTAAGGCAACAAATTGGAAAGTGCTACTTTTGCATCTCACTGTGTTTGCCGTCGTCTGACCCTGAAGAAGCCGACCTTCAGGTTCCGTTTGGACCGATGAAACCCCCCCAGGGGCGTTTGCTCGTCACCGACACACAAACGTTAGATTTTCTCTGACCGGCGAGAGACGACGCTGCTCCGAAGACGACGAGGGAAACCGATCAGCGTTCGCAGGGTGCGTGGTGTTAAATAACACGTGTCAGTTGGTCCAACGAGAACGTTTTGACTTCGGGTGACGAACCGTCGCTCGTTAAATCGACTCTCGCTCCAACCAGAACACCTTCGTGTTCCGTCTCCGTCGTGACGTTCATGAAATCTGTTTGGAAAAAACAAAAGTTTGAAACGGAGCTGAAGGGATTAGTCCGTGGACTGTTCGTCCAAACCAGCTGCTGACAGAATGGATCCAGGGTCGACTGAGGTCACACGTCTCCATAAATTCAAAGAGCCACCCTGTTGGCACCTCTACGCCCACTCTGCCCCCCTCTCTGCTTTTATGGACTTGGGTAAGTTGATATTTTAATCAAAAGTGCCCCTGAGAGCAGATCCAAGTTCAGATGTTCAGGATGATTTAAAGGGTTTCACTTAGAATGTTAAGTAGGAAAAACTGATCTAGGACGGAAACCCGGGGGACACTTTTGCATGTTTACTCTCAGACTGTTGCTGTGGAAGCTCACGGCACTTCAGATGAAGTTTCTCCATGAAATTAACTCCCGATACTGTCGCCGGCACTAAAAACTGGGGGTTCGAACAGCCTTGTAATTTTCCACCAGAAGGCCTAACTTACCATTTACTGTAAATACTTCACAATACAAGACGTCTGTCTCAGAGAAGTAATGGCTCCGTCAGCAGTAAGTTGGAGAAAACGTAGGTCATGGTTCGTTTTCAAACTATTTGGAGTCCGTCGTTTTACAGAGAGAAAGCTTTTTCACTTGAAGGAGACGCTGAAGACAAAACAAATCCACCCCAAAGGTCAGACCGTGCAATGAGCTCCATCCCAGACTCTACAGCGGGGCTGCTCAACTGGCAGCCCGGTGTCCAAATCAGGCCCCCGGGTCACGGGGTGTCCTCAGTTCAGCATCAAGGGGTTAATTTTTAAATAAGACTAGATTTTAAATCATAAAACAAGTTTACTTAAGGAGAATAACTGCTGGATGTCCAGACCCTGAGCTCTTGGCTTTCAGTAACTGTGGCCCCCAGAGCAAGTTAGCTGAACAGTCCTGCTCTACAGACTTCAGGTAAAGGTTGAAGGTCATGACAAGACGGGGTAAAGGTTGAAGGTCATGACAAGACGGGGTAAAGGTTGAAGGTCAGAACAAGATGATTAGACTGAAGAGGTCTGGCTTGTTTGGAAGCTCTGCAGGAGAACTCAGAACATGTTGAAGGTTAGAAGGTTTTCTCTGAATGAGCCCCAAGACTTCTAGAACGATGTTGGACAGATGAGGTTTATCCATCCATCCATCCATCCATCCAACCATTCATCCATCCATTAATCCATCATCCATCCAGCCAATCATTCATCCATCCATTAATCAATTAATCTGTTACTCCATCCATTAATCCATCATCTATCTATCTATTAATCCATTATCCATCCATCCATTAAGCCATTCATCTGTCCATCCATCCATCCATCTGTCATCCATCCATAAATCCATGTGTTCCTCCATCCATCCACTTATCCTTCCATCCATCCATTAACCCATCATCCATCCATCCATTAAGCCATCCATCCATCCATCTAGCAATCAATCCATCCATCCATCCATCCATCTGTCTATCCATCCATACGTCCATTAATCCATGAATCCATCCATCTATCCTTCCATCCAGCCATTAACCCATCATCCATCCATTAAGCCATCCATCCATCCATCTAGCAATCAATCCATCCATCCGTCTGTCCATCCATACGTCCATTAATCCATGAATCCGTCCATCCATCCATCCATCAGTCGTCTTCTTGTTATTGAGGGCAGCACTTTGAGCAGAAGGGTCCAGACGTCTCTCCACAGCCACCTCCTCCAGCTCTTCTGGGAGGACTCCAAGGTGTTCCCAGACCAGCTGAGAGACAACCGCACCCACAGTCTTGTTCTTTCAGTCACTCCCCAGAGTTCATGACTATAAGTAACAAACATGGAGAAGCCGGTAAGACAAGAGTTTATCTTCTGGACAACGGATAACTTCTTCCTTCATGGATCCTCTGCCTCTGGTCTCTTAGGGAGGAAGACAACTGGTGAAGACCTTCATGTTCATTTTCAGAGGAGATCTGGAAAATGTTGTACTGAAATCAAGTTGATCCTAAAGTTTGTAGGACATCTCTTGAGTTCTGTGAGGAGAGCGGATGGAGATGAGATATCAGACAAGTTTAGTTTTGTTTATGAAATAAAACATCATTAATGATCTGATCATTCTCAATCAGGTCATCTGGACAGTTTCTGTCCAGATGACCTGATTGAGAATGATCAGATTTGACGACCTGGATTATTGAGTATGAACTTTCTTGTCTTGAAC
>JARVGV010000412.1:27095736-27110590 GCA_031762435.1 Hypsolebias longignatus | reverse complement strand
GAAGTCCATAGTTATGATTCGGAAGATTTTGTAGAAGAGAGGCTCTCAGACAGTTTCACAGACAAGACGAAGCAAAAAGCAAAGTGGAGACCGAGAGGAGACGTCCGCCATTGAGAAGAGCGAGTGTTGAATGCCACCACTGGTTCATCGTCTGCCATCGATCATTTCTGAGAGGATCCAGGCGGATGTCTCTCACTCGCCTGCTTCAGAGGGGATCCACAGGGACCCTTCTCCCATTTCGTCTTCTAAAAGGGTCTCTAGCAAGAAGGCCTCATTACACCAAACTGGACGGTCCCCGAGCTGTCCACCAAAACTCTCGCCCCATGATGGACAGGACCCTGGTCTTCCACCAGAACTCTGAAGTCTTGTCCTCTGGACTTGCTTCAGGCCATCTATCAGAACTCTTGCCTTCCTGTTTGGATGTGCTTTGGGCCATCAAACAATATTTTTGTTGAACTGTTTTGGTTTTCCCCATGGCCCAGTTCCTGTCGGTTTCATCCTGGAGTTGTTTTTTTTTTTCTTTATGCCTTCTGTCTGATCTTTCTCGCTTCTCTGTCCCCATCGTGTTCTCCTCATGTTCCTCTGTTTCTGTACAATTTGCCACCACTCCAGCTTTTTGTTTGTCTTATTAAACAACCATGTTTTATTTTTATTTGAGTGTCTGGGTCCAACCTTACACTGACCGAAACATCTTTGTCTGATAGAGCTTTAAGCAGCATTAGTGGATGAACTGTGTTTACAGACAATGATCTGTGGAAGTGTTCCTGAGCCCAGAACAGAACCAGACCTGTTTCCCCTGAGGACCCGAAGATCACAACCAACCCATACTGACCTTCAGCCTTGTCCTTTGAACTCAGGGATTTCTACAGATTCTTCTAATCTATTGATCAGATTATGAACTGTAGAAGCTGGGGATTCAATTTTTGGGAGGAACATTATTCTGAAATTGTTTCTATTTTAAGACGTCACAGACGGCGAATCTCTGTCCATCTTTACTTCTAAAACGCTCCTTTTATTCTCAGTCCTCTTACAAATCTAACGATTAACCTAATTAGTTACAAGATGCTCCTCCAGCTGTTTCTTATTTGGACCACTTGTTACAAAACAATGTCGCTCCTGGAACAACGTTTCAGATGTTGCTGCCATCAAATTCAAAATGACCTTATTCTTCCTATAAGTGGTGCAAGTTCTTAGTTTCAGCATTTGAAATCTTCTGTTACAAATAAAATATGAGTTGGAGGTTTGAAAATCATTGCATTCAGTTTTATTTACCTTTCATGCAACGGTTTCGTGATTCTGATTCTGAAATGTCTGATTTCAACAAGTTCAGGTTGTGCAAAATTAAGAAAACGAGCTTCAATGCGTGTTGTTGTGGATCCACCAGAACACACAACGTGTACGTGAGTTCACACTTTCAGCAGCTGGACTGTCAAACGCAGACGTTTCAGAGCGGGAGGAGGCCAGAAGGTTGTAATAACAACGTCAAGCTGCGCTCGTCCGGTTTCTAACACGTCTGACGTTACCATAATCTACGAGTGCAGACCAGCTCAAGTGGACCGATCGGTTCTGCGGTTGTTCAGCACCAAGGTCCAGAACAAACAAAGTTAGAAGGTTCCTTCTTCTGCAGATGGTTTCAGAGGTCAAAGTGATTCAAACTCACAGAGGATTTGATCGTCTGGGTCTGTTTGGAACCACAAGCCAAAGATTGTTTCAAACGTTGGGTTTGGTCCGAATCTTCTCAACGAACTGTCTGAACGAGCAGAAGACGTGCGCAGCAGAGGAAGACGAGGAAAATGTCACGAGAGATTAACGTGGAAGATTTCTGAGATTAGCCCCAAAAACCAGGGGATGAGAGAGGAATGAGACAGGCAGACAGACAGGGAGTGAGACAGTCAGACAGACAGGGAGTGAGACAGTCAGACAGACAGAGAGTGAAACAGTCAGACAGACAGGGAGTGAAACAGTCAGACAGACAGGGAGTGAGACAGGTAGAGAGGCAGACAGACAGAGAAAGAGAGAGGCAGACAGACAGGGAGTGAGACAGTCAGACAGACAGGGGGTGAGACAGTCAGACAGACAGAGAGTGAAACAGAGGCAGACAGACAGAGAAAGACAGAGAGGCAGACAGACAGGGAGTGAGAGACAACCTGAGGCAGACAGAGAGTGAGACAGACAAAGGCAGACAGACAGGGATTGAGACAGTGAGACAGACAAAGGCAGACAGACAGGAATTGAGACAGTGAGACAGACAAAGACAGACAGACAGGGATTGAGACAGGTAGACAGAGAGGCAGGCAGACACACAGAGAGCTAGAGAGAGACAGACAGACATGGAGTAAGATACAGACTTAGGCAGATGGAGTGAGACAGGTGGACAGAGAAGCAGACAGACATGGAGTGAGAGAGTGAGGCAGACGGGGAGTGAGACAGGTAGACAGAGGCAGACACAGAGAGAGAGAGAGAGAGGCAGACAGACATGGAGTATGAGACAGACTGAGGCAGACAGAAAGTGAGACAGGTAGACATAAATGAAGTTATAGGTTTTAGAAAGTGAAAAAGTTTCAAAAAGCTAAAGTCGCTGCACGCGTCGCCTGAACGAGTTGAATGTTCTGATGCACGAACAGCTAGAATTCGACGAGGCATGCTGAGGTCGCTCGACTGCAACAAAGCAGCGATTGTTGAATCAGCGTCGACACAACGAGCTTCTTTCTGTTTTAATGATGAAGACTGGCTGCAGGACGAGCCGAGCCTCGTTAACCACAGTCAGCAGCCGAGGAAGGGCGGCCATCTTTATGATCTCATGCCTGATTCAAACAGACCAGCGGTTCAGGGAAAAGGAGGAAATAAGTAAATAAATCCTTGATGTGTAAGTTTAAATATCAAATATTGAGCCCATCGAGTGTAGAAATAATCATTACAAGCTGCAGAGGAACTTCCTGTAAAATCACTTTGTAGCTAAAAACAAATGTAACAAACTTAAAATTAACTTTTAGCAACTATTTTTGATACATGTAGCTATGAGCTATTTTGCCAATTCCTGCTTTTGGCTACTGGTTTGGTCATTTTAGTTTTTATTCAGAATATTTTATTTTCGATTTTAACCATTTGACTCAGTTATGTTTTTGTACGTTTTTTTACTTAGCTTTTAGCCAAAGTTTTTTAATTACTAAAACTATCAACTGTTAGTCTCATTTTAGCTCTTAGTTACAGTTTTGCTACTTTTAGCTCAAATTTAACCAGTTTTAGCTTTAATTGCAGTTTTCCTCATTTTTATTTTTTAGACTTTAGTATTTTAGCTAATTTTGTTTTGTTTAGGGGTTTTCTACATTTAGCTTTTAGTTACTGTTAGCCCATTTTTGCTTTTCCTTAGTTTGTTAATTTTAGCTGTTAGTGCTTGATTTGCTTAGTTTAGCTTTTAGCTACAATTTTGCTACAATAAGATTTTGGTAACATTTAGCTTTTGTACAATTGTGCTACGTTGTGCCTTTAGCAACAGTATTGCCTATTTAAGCATTTAGCTCATTTTAGCTTTTAGCTAGTATTTTGCTATACAGTATTGTTGTGTATTTTTTGCATCTGTTATGCTTGTCTAACAGTTTTGTTTTGGCTTCTTGTGTAGCTTTCAGCAGTCCATCAGCGTTTACGTTGCATTTTCACATTTTTTGCTAGAAATTGCTTTTAGCGACTTTTTTTTCTTTTAGCTACCTTTGGTTCCTTTTAGATTTTAGCGCAAGTTTTGCCAATTTTAGCTTCAACTACAGCTTCCCTCATGTATTTTATTTTCAAGCTTTCATTCATTTAGCTTTCAGCTATTTTATTACTAATGTTTGCTTTTAGTTATAGTTTGTTCATTTTAGCCTCAGATGCTTATTTTAGATTTTAGCTGTTTTGCTACAATTACATTTTAGTAACTTTTTTTGCTTTTAGCTTCGGCCTTGTGTATTTTAGCTACAGTTGTGCAGCGACTTCAGTGTTTGTTCGTTCTTTAATTTGGCTTTGTGTGAAAACAGAGAGGCTGTTTTCCGTTAACTGTAAGAACTACGGCTTGTTTGAAGCGTCTTTTTCTTCCTCTGGGCTCGTTCGAGATGAAGATTGATGTTTTTACGAGAAGGGAGGACAGAGTCCAGCGACGAGGCTGAATAAAGAAACTGAAGGTTAGATTTTATCGTGCTGCTGTAAACTCTGACAATTGGACATTTTCAAATGACCGTTATGGAAATAAATTTATTTGCTGGCTAAGAAAACGACGAGACGAGGACTCAGCGGTCAGAGGAAGTCCTTCTGGGCGTGTTATCGTAGCTCAAAGCTGCACTCAGCTCGTATTTATGATAATCTGCTCGATAACGTTGTTTTCTTTGTGCAGCCTGAGCTGCATCTGTCTGTAATCCATCACGCAGCGGGTGTCTGCAGGAACCTGATGAAGGCCTCGGCATGAGGTAACGCTACACTCAGCCCGTTGTAATACAGGCAGTTTTGGGGTCTAATGGGGTGTCGGGGGGAGTGATGTCAGCTTCCTTCCTCCCCGCAGCCTAAATGAGCGGTTTAACCTTTCACTCAACAGTGCTGCTCGGCAGAAAGCAAATAGATGGACCTCTGATGCTCTGAATTCTTCAGGCTGCTGCGAGAAATCTAAATTTATCCGATGGACATGTCACAATGTGTCAGCCATTTTGGAAAGATCTTTTCTGTCACGACAGAGTTCAACTTAATTTAAAAACCATTGATAATCTTTATGATTTGAGCCCTTTTTCAAAACCGTATCATTTAGTGACTTCAGCCTGAAGTCAGGATGTTTTACCAGAAAATTAAAAAAACATTTTAATGTTTGAGTTGGAGACTTGTGCAGAAGTGCAGATCTTCATTTCTTTACAAGAACTCCACATGTTCTGAAGGTTGGACCCGTCTGAGACAATCAAGAACCAGTAACGTTTACAAACTTTGTAAAATGTACAGATTTTATTTTATTTTTTTACATAAAATAAAAAATTTAGAGTAGAATATTTTATCTTCATCATTGCTTTTCATTTACGTTTTAAGCGTTCGACAGATTTTTCTTCATTCTTCAGACGTTTGTTTTATTTCAGATGCTCCGAACCAAAGAACTCACATTATCGCGCATTTTCTCTAAAATACCCCAAAGGTTCTCTTGGACCAACTTCAGACAGCTGGGTCGGGTCACAGTTCTCTGTTTTATCTCCTTCAGAAACATCCCTCCATCATCTTTTATCCGCTTCTTCCTTTTAGGGTCACGGGGGTCACTGGCGCCCATGTCCAACCATCACTGTGAGAGAGGCAGGGGACACCCTGGACAGGTCTCCAGTCCATCACAGGGACACACAGAGACAAACTTAGGGACAATTTGGAGTTACCAATCAGCCTAACATGCATGTTTTTGGTCTGTGGGAGGAAACTTGTGGAGAGAACATGTAAAGGCCAGGAGGCCAAACTGCGACCGACTGCTCCAACCACTGAGCCACAACTTATTTATCTGGTCAGAATTATTTTCCTCTAATTGAGTTCATTTAAAAAGCTAACTCCCACTTCAGAAAATAACCGTTTTAAATCTTAACGCGAGTTGAAATTTGCCTTCAGCTCCGTCCTAAAATCCACCGGGGGTCGTTCGGTCGGGGGCCCTGATGTGATCAGTCATCCTGCCGGCATCAACTCTCTCCGTGCAGAAAGTCCAGTTTTAGTTCGATGAAACAAAATAACCCAGATTAGTTTTATTAGTCTGACAACCAATAAATTAAGTGAACCAGGATCAAGTCCTCGGTTTAAATCCACGTCCACGTCCCTCCTCACACTCAGGAACTATTCTTGTGGCTGTTTATTGGGATGCGTGCTCTGTCCGGTCCCTGGCAGCTTTTACTGCAAAACGCTGCCATCTCTGGAGCAGAGTGGGGGTCACATGAGCTGTAACCAGGTGACGGACAGGGCCAGAGGGGCCCCAAAGCCAAGAAGGTGTGATCAGGCTCAAGACGGGGGCAACAACTTAGGAGGAAAAAGAGGAGCCTGATAATGTGCTGTTAGGAATCTAATCTGTGTGATGTCAGCACGCTGGGCGGGGAGGACATAATAAAATGTTGGGGATGAAATTACTGACTGATAGGAAAATAAAAAGGGAAAGGCTTGTGGGGAGGGGGGGTTGGATTAAATCAGATGTATTTTATCACGCAGCGGTGCCAACGTGCAGCTCTAAATACGGATGGTTTATTTTGAGCAAAACAGCCGCTTTGGCTCTGTGATATTTAGACTTGACGTGCAGAAGATGCTGGATCTTATCTGGAAATTCAAAATAAAAGGGAACTTCCTTTCAAAATAAATCGTGCATGTTGTCAGTGTGGGAGAACAGAGCCAGGCAGATCAAGTGGAAGGCAGCAGAGTTGACTCGTTTACAATAATTATCATTTAAAGGGTCTGTACTCGTGGTCCTCCATCAGGTTTTAGCGGTTTCTCTGCTCCTCAGCAGGTCTTCGTGATCTGCAGAAGCCTGTTCGTGTGTTCCCATCAGGTGCGTTGAAGCAGAGGAACATCTAAAACAGGACTCACTTACAAAATGGGGCCAAAATTAAAACCTTTTTCAAACAAAGAGCCAGTTTTAGAATCTACATTAACTCAAGTCAACATCTTTTCTTGGTTGCAGGTTCCTCAACAAGAGTTTGACTGGTCTCATTTGACGTTCTCTGTTGCACTTTTGACATCATAATCTAAGATTACTGGAAAAAAATAAAAGTGATTAAAGTATTTTACATTTAAAATAACATCTTGGGGGCCAGATAAGATGTCAACGAGTGCCACGTTTGGCCCCCGGACCTCAAGTTTGACACATATGATCTAAAATGGTGCAGGACGGTGGCCCTGGAGGACCATCTGACCCAGCCTCATGTCTTCCGCCCCGGCTCCATGGTTTTATTCCTCGTGTTTTAATCCGTCAGATAATTTCTGATTTTCTGAGGCGGCTGTTGACAAAAGCAGCAGAGCATCTTTCGTTCTGCCTGACTGATAGAAACATCACGGGCTGCAGAGTTTAACGCCAGCCGGCCGTCGGTCAATGTTTCAGTAAAGACGCTGCTGAACGTTTTACAGGATTCCTGCATCGTGCACGTGCGGTTGACGGTGCAATCGGAGCTTGTCATCGGTGCTGAGTGAGGGTTTTCTTTTATTAGTCGTATTTACAACAATTTGTATAATTGTGTTACAGTTTTGTGATCTCCCTGTGCACGATGTGGCCTGTGACGTAAAATAAACGCTTTAAATCTCCACTTCTCATGCAGAGGAGAGGATTTCCACTCAAAACGTTTACCTTCATAAAACAATATTAAATCCACTTCTCAAGAAGTTCTAAATATTTTCTTCTCGTCATCTTGACCCATTTTATTATTATTATTATTGATTTCATTAAATAAAAGCAGCACAGAGAACACAACTCGTGTTAATTCACGCAGAAACAAACTTTATGAATATTTGCTAATAAAGCTAAACACATGACGGTTTTACAGACGTTTGCCTTTGTTAGAATAAATTATTTACTGAGCAAATAAAATCTAAAATATGCTGAAGTTTTAAAACCATCTGAGATCTTTTTTTAATACATTTTGTTTCCAATCAATCAGATTTAATCTTTTAAAGTGGACTTGGTCAGTATTTTGTGAACTCTGGCTTCTATTTCACTCATTTGAGATGATTTTATTTGAGTCACATAAATCATTCAGTTATGAACAGTTTTAACAGACAACCTCAGCAAAGATCAGTTTTAACTTGGGATTTTTATGCTTTTTGTTATCAGCATCTTGTCACAATTTGTTCCAAGTTTTCTGTGGATCTATGAAAAAAAAACACAGAGGTCTTTGCTGGATTTTATTCATATCTCTTTAAGATAAGACTTTTTCTGTAAGGGAATTAAGATTTAGCTTCTTTTCTGCTCAACTTGTTCACTTTATTCACTTTTTAAAACACAAACTTCTCAGTTTGTTGTTCAGTTACAAGGACTGGGATGGAAAAATAAAATAACAATCAGCAAATGTTCAAAGAAAACCCTGAAGGACCTACAGAAATCCTCAAGAACTGTCGATCCAGACCACTTTCTAGAAGGTCTGATTGCTCAGAAGCAAAGAATAAAGAGATTAGGACTTATATTTTGAACAGTCACCTTTCATTCTTGAATCTAAAAAAAAAAAAACCAGAACATTTTGGACCAAAAACAAATTAAATATCCTCAAACACCCAGCCCACGTGTCTCGTTTCAGCTTTTCGGGCTCGTCGTTTCTCATCTGCACATTTGCAGAGAAGCAGCAGCTTCTGAACTGTGACTTCCTGCTTGGATTCTCTCAGAATGGACCTCCTTACCTGTCTTCAGGGGCTCAGGCATGTCTGGGCCTGTTCACGGGGATTCCTCTGACAGGGTCTCTTCCTTCCTGCCTCCCAGTGGAGCTGCCTGCACTTCTCTTCATCCCCTTTTATCAGCTCGCGCCCCCGCCTTCCACCACCGCCAGCCTCCCCTGAGTGGGACCATAAAGGAGGAGAGCGGCAGGATGGTTGTCACCGGAAACCTTGGCAGGAGCTGCAAGGATTTAGGGAGAAGGAGGAAGACCGTGCAGGAGAAAAGCCTCAGGAATAAAAACAGCCAATCAGGTCATTAAGATCTGCAGATGTAATGTTAGACGGAGGCCCAACAACGTTCAGTCAGCTCATCTGGACAGGTTCTTTTAATTTTTTTGTTGTTGAGATGTTGAGAGACCTGGATTACGGATCACGAACCTCGACTGAGGCCTGACAGCTCACGTTAACAGAACATATCGTGTTTCTGTTGTTTGTTAGAACCTGAGCAGGCAGAGGCGAAGAACTCAGGGGTAAAAGAATTAAATCATTTTATCAAACACAGAAAAAGGCTGACGTGGCAGCAGAACTTCCTTATGGTCATCAGGGGGACACGGCGGGAGGCAGAAACTGGACGCCACACACGGCAGTGACAGAGACTGATATGCAGACGCTAACAAACAGATCATGACAAACACCTGGGGAATGGACGATAGGGAACAGGTGGGAGCAGCAGGAGCTGGAGCAGACCACAAGGGGGAGACACACTGGGAAGACAAATCCTGACAAACAGGAGGCAGCAGGTACAGAAGGGTAACAATGTAAAACTAACAGCTGCTCTTCATTCAACCATTCTTGAGGACTTTAATGGTTTAAATGAATAAAACTATAATAATTACGTGAAAACTTTACATAAACCACTGGAAACATGTTTTTTAGCAACTCTTATAGCTCAGATAATAACCAGCCCCTCCTCCCAAGGTGCTCCCAATCCTTCCAGCAAGTTCTGGGTCTTCTCTTGGGTCTTTCTGGATGTTGCCTGGAAAATCCCACTTCAGCCGACTCCATTTGAAGAAGAGGAGCGGTGCCTCTGAGGTTCAGCAGATCATCTCTTGTATTTATGTTGTGATCCAGGCCTCATAATAATAATGTGTGCCGTATTTCCCGACATATAAATTGCAGTTTTCTGCAAAGATTTGTAATTCCTGTGACTTATATACTTTTTTCCTCCCACATTCATAATGCAACTTTTGACTGATGCTTTAAATTTAGAAGAACTGCAACAGCGAGTCCTCCCGTGCACACTCACTTCACTCAGCTGGTGCAGGTGGAAGAACGCTGTAGCGGCTCCGGCCGTGATGGATGGACGGGTGGATGGATGGATGGATGGATGGATGGGTAGATGGATGGATGGATGGATGGATGGATGGATGGATGGATGGATGGATGGATGGATGAATGGATGGTTCATGGGATCCTTTGCTAACCGACAGACTGTGTTGACTCCTCTAATTATTAACATGTCTTTTCGACATTTTGATCTCTGTCATTTTGACAAATTTGTGCCGTTGTTTTGATAAGAGATGTGAATACACGTCAAATATTTCACTCGTATTTTTTTAATTTATTTTACTGTAAGCTTATTTATTATGTCTGAAATATTATGCACCATGGTGCAGGAGTTCAGACCAGCAGTTGTGCGCGCGTCCTGCAGAGCTGTCTGGAGATGCTGTGCATAAAACAACCATTGTGCACAGCTGAAGGTGAATGAAGACGCTCCCCGCGGGACATGCAGTCCGTGTCTCTGCTGGCAGGGGTGTGGTGTGGCCGGTGTTGTGCCAAAAAGTGATTCAGATTTCACCCAATCAGTTTTTGGCAGAGAATCACTTTTTGGCACAACACCTGAACAGAATGGGCAACGTCTCCACTCGTTGTATTTTTGATAAATACAGTACTCAAAGTAAAACTGCGCAATGGCTTTGGACTTTTAGGAGCAGAGTTGGCAGATCCGATGAAAGAGTTCCCGGATCTTGTTACGGCAGGGTCCGGCTCAAATTAACCACTGATTTTTTCATCCCTGTTCTATATTAAGGTTTGAAGTTATTTTATTTTTTATTTTTTTTTTCAATTTTTTAAGCAGTTTTAATCTGACCTTTTCAGTGCAATATTAATTTCAGATTTTGTGTTAAAATACATTTTCAAATGTACTGTATTTGTTTACACCGCCAATATTATATACTTGTTTTCAAAACTCACTGTTGTAACACAAATAAATATACTAGAAAATTCAATTATTCTTCCATTATTCATTCACATTATGCAAAATGTTAAAGGGTTCATGATCAGTGTTATTTAATGGTTAGTTCATGCTCTGGTGACAAGGTTATTTAACAGTTCATAGTTTCAAAACAACACTGGGGCACATATCAGTCAAAACAGTACACACAGTCACAATTTTGTAGTAAAAGCATGACCACAGTCTTTCAGTCAATGATGAAGAGGTGTGCAATGTGCTGGACTGGCAGATTCAGGCACATTAGTTAGGAGGAGCATCTAAAAAGGTGAAAGTTTCCAGACTGTATGCGGTAGACAGGGAAGAAGCTGAGTCAGCGCACACATCAAAACAGCTAAACATGGAAGCCCATGACCTGATCATCACATCATTTTGTAAGGGGGGGGGCTTCATCCATCTCTGATGTCTGTGCAGCTTGATCCAGTGGGGCTACAGGTACAGCGTTGTAAGGAACCCAGTCAGGATGACTCAAGACATTCATTAGCTGGTTTGCCTGAAAAATAGACAGAATTTGTGAATTATTTATGTAGCTCTGCAGCTTGTGTAAAGTTAGCATGCTAGCTGCTGATGCTATGACAGAAACAAGTCAACAACTCTGATCACAAACAGCCTCTTCGCAAACGAATGTCACAACACAGGAGAACCACCTCCTCTGGACAAAACTCAGCTGTTCACCTCCACCTCACAGACAAGGGACACGCATTTGAGGACCAGAATGTGCACATTTTGGACCGTGAGCACAGGTGGTTTGAGAGAGGTGTGAAGGAAGCTGTTCATGTCAAAAGGGAAAAACCTTCTCTTAACAGGGGGAAGGTCTCAGGTTCCAACTTTCAAAAACGTATAATGCAGCTTTAGATCTGATACCCAGACAATTTTCACACTTGATGGGAACAGAGGAGCCTCATCTGTGGATTAGACTAACAAATACCCCTAAGAAACCCCTACTGTTAAGGTATGAGGTGTGATATGTCAATCTACATAGGTATGTGTGTATCTTACCTCAACCTTTAAAACCTGAACCCCAAACTCTGCTCTTTGAATTGAGAAAGCTCCTCGGATGAACGAAACGTCTTCTGTTACAAATAAAGTCCAGTTGTTTTTGCAGTGAACGTTTTTTGAGTCTCTCTTGTAAATGAGTCCCCAAGGCTCAATGGGACTAAACTGTATAAATAAAGGTTGAATGAAAAATATAGGTTGACTCAAAAATGCACCAGATGGTACATCCAATTATTACTTTATAAGTTTCATTAAAATACAGATGTTTTGCTTATGATACAGAAATCAATCGCACACATAGACATGGGCTAAAACATTAATGCACAATAAAAAAGTAGGCTACATGTTCTCCCAAAAGGAACATTTATCAAATGCTTTTAAAAAAAATCTGATAATAGCTGCAAGCGAACGTTATTCATTTAAACGATAGTGGTTAGACACACTCCATGGACTGAGGATTTCTCAGTCATCCCTGGAGGAGAGTTTTTAACATGTGTCTGAGCATCAGTAACTGAGCTTCCTGTGGGAAGTGACTGAGGATGGGAAGGTGTTTAGGACCATGAGGAGTGAGCTGTTAAAGAAGGCAGAGCATCACTGAGGAGAGGAGCATGAGAGGGAGGTGGGAGAGTGGAGCGTCCCTTTCTTTTGCTGTGTTCTGATGCGAGTGATACTGTCGCTCGCTCAGATGTTGCATGCAGAGGAGTCCCAAGATATGATGAAGGCTGGTCTTGGAAACCTGGGGATATGAAGATGAAGATAAAAGTGGTAAATGTGCAGGAGAGCTGGTGGGAGAAGAGAAATGTCTTTTTTACTGTGCCTTTGTGTGGAGAATTGAGTTGTAGACTGAGAGCTCTGCGACCTCTGTTGCACTCTTCTTATTTATAACATTCAAAAAAGATAAACCTGTGAAGGCTCATCCTTGTGAAGTTGGTTTCTTTTTGTAGTTTTTGCAGCTTTGGTTAAAACGTGTTGCCCTGTTTAACAGAGACTTCTGGGAGAATTTGAGAGGCACAACTGGTGTTTCGTATGCAGCCGTGCATGAGGGGGAAAAAACCAGTTTGTTTTGTTGGATTTCTGCTTTCAGAACTGACGGTGACGCTTCAGGAATGTCCTGGAGCTTTAAAATCAGACTGAATGTTGATGCTCATTTTTTTTAATGTCTCTCCAGTGTCAAGGGGTTGGTGGCATCGTCCTCGCTACCATGGTTACAGGTTTTGTGTTGATGTACAACAGCAGCTCCAGCAAAAGATCATCCTTCTCGTTGTCATCACCTTCCCTCCATGTGGAAGCTCCTGTCCCAGACAGGAAAAGACCAGAGGGACACCCAACATCAACCCTGGAGGGGTACACGGGTGTCATGGACTTCAAGGTAAATACGGTTCCTGCATCATAGTTGGTTGATGTTGCACCTGACTTCATGAAACACATGTTTTCACCTTATTGCATGAGTTCAGTGGTCTGTAAACTTCTGCACTGGAGCCACATGTGGCTCTTCAGCTCCTCGGTAGTGGCTCCTTGTAAATTTGCCATAAATTAAGGTGGAACGTTAATGGTGATGGTTAGATTCAAATTGACAATACAAACAAGTTTTCAGCAATTATCCTGCCCAAATGATTGCAACCTGTGCATAAAATTTCAGCATCAGGACATTTTTATTACCAATTTTTTACTTTATTAGTAGACATGTCAGTTATTAGCACAACTTGAGTTTTCTCTAGAAAGTTTGAAAAATTCAGTGATTTTTCTTCTTGTGCTAATACTTGGCCAGCCTGATTCCTACTTTTTGTTGGATAAAAATGTTCTCCATTCATTTTACTTAAGCAAAGAAGCCACACTCGACAGGAGAAGATTTGTCACTGGTTTTACTTGCTAGGACAGATTTTTACAACAGTTTACACAGATGTACAGAACTTATATGCATGGAGCAGTCACAAGAATCAGCCACGGGCAGTGTGCGAGGCTTATCAGTTCCTGGCTCACAGACTGCAAACTGGTGTCCTTGAGCATCCAGCTGCACATGCAGGACCAAATCAGCTCCTCATTCAGCTCTCGCTGAGAGAGAAAATAAGTCTCTGGTAACTCAAACACATGGTTCATGGGCAGTTAACATTCTCAGCCATAGCTGTTAAAAACATCCACAAACCTTGACCAAAATCTCCTGACACTTTGTGCAGTTTTCTGACCTACTTTGAGGTTGTTTTCCACCAGAGAAATCCCATTTGTCAATTGGTTTTATGTGCCATAGGAACGCAGTCCTCAAAACATCCCATTCATAGATCCCATCACACAGCTGACGTGACCAGCTAGAGATGTGCCAATATTTAGCTATTAAGCAAACTAATTTGGTTGGATGTGGCTGAGTGGTTAGAGCAATCGTCCTCTAATGCAAGAGTTGGGGGTTCAAATCCACTAGCAGTCAAATGCTGAAGTGTTCCTGGGCAAGACACAACCCCTCATTACCTCCGATTTGTGTCCCATCAGTGTATGAATGTGATAAAGCACTGATTAATCACTATAGAATGATTTGTTCAATTAGTTTTATAAAGTAGAGTGCTGCATGAATGGATAAATGAGGGCACAGATTGTAGTGTAAAGAACTTTGAGTGTCTTGATAAGATAGAAAGGTGCTATATATAAGTACAGTCCATTTATCATTTACCATTTAAGCTTAATCATCACATTAGTGGATCCAAACCTTTAACATAAAATGTTTTCCTTCAGAAAATATATATTGAAACATATTCAAATAATAAAGCATTGTTTTTTGTATTTCTGGTCTCTTTTTCACTGAAACTACAGAACTGATCATTTCCTGCACATTTTGTTTCATTCAGCTGTTCAGATTCATTCCACACCTAGACTTTATATGAATACAATTATATTTCTTTGAAAAAGTGTCTCAATTTTCCATTCCCTAAACCAAAATGTATTTATTTACTGATGCTTCTATAGTTATAGTTTGTTGTGGTACAAACAATGTTTTTGTTTATAATAAGCCATTTGAAAAATAAAAGCATAAATGTTAATCTATGGCAAAGCATCCAAATACCGGTAACTTGAATTTTTTTCACTCACATTTTTTTATTTTTTTATTTTTTCATTGTCACCTGCTGTGTTTTTAATAAACTGGATTTACAAACAGTTTGTGTTCAGAGGCAGATTTGATACATTTTACCAAACCATACCATACCATACCATACCATACCATACCATACCATACCATACCATACCATACCATACCATACCATA
>JARVGV010000412.1:27081970-27095636 GCA_031762435.1 Hypsolebias longignatus | reverse complement strand
TCATTCAACCATTCTTGAGGACTTTAATGGTTTAAATGAATAAAACTATAATAATTACGTGAAAACTTTACATAAACTGAATATCAAGGTTTCCTGTGGAACTGAACTGTTCCGTAGAGTTCGGTCCGTGCAGGCAGCTGGAGGATCATGGAGACGGCTGCCATGACAGTCTGGAGCCTGAGCCCGAGGTGGGAAGTCCTTTCAAAAATTCAGGAAAATTCATCTTCTTTTTCACGTGAACCTAAACATCTTCTGTGTTGAATTCTGTCCTCGTCCCGTTTTAGTTCAGACAAACAGCCACGAGGACGATTGCAGAGACGAGTGTGAAGAGAACATCAACCGTTACTCACTGTCCATTAAATCATCAAGTTTTTAACATGAATCACGTCTTTTGCATCCCTCTGATGATCACAGCTGCTGCGCGGTGATTTATGCTCACACTTTGAATCGATAGGTTCAGGAGTTATGGATTTCAAACGATCCGGCAGAATAACTCTGAGCGTCCTACATGATCCAGTGATCCGCTGCAGACGATGACATCCAACTTATTTAACGCTTTCATTAGTTCGGCCTCAGCGACAAGCTGCTCTTCGCTCACACAGGAGCTCCTCTGTGGCACTTTGGGCTGCGAGGAGCATCAATTTGGATGTTGAGAGTTATAAAATTATTTTTCTAAAAGTTTTTTAAGGTTTCATGGATTATTATATGAAGGGATCTCAGGAAAGAAAGATCCTGGCGAGGGGAGGGAGACATTTTATCCACCACCAGGTGCAATGACGGAACCAAGAGGTGGCCATTGGTGGCCTTGGCCCTCCACAGATTAATCTTTAGCCACCCCAATCATTAGAGGAAGCTATACTTTTAAAGAATACAAAAACTAGATGTCGTAGTTTCCTCAAAATATAGGGACAGCCGTTTTACATAAATACAGTATATGGCAGCAGCCATCTTGTATTTTGACAAAGCAACCCAGTTTTTGAAAGGAAACTTTCTTACATCAGCCACACACCAAAACAAAACTTGGTGTATCTCTTATTTTTCAAATTACTATGCTCTCAGCACGCACTAGCCGACGGTATTTCCATTTCCACCTTTTCGATTTGCAACGGTGGACAAAAAACACCAAACGATGTTGAAATCAGCTGTTTGTTTTTGTTCAGAGTGATGTTGTAAGTGTAGCCCGACTGTTTCAAGTGAAATAAATTATTGTGAGTTTCCATGTAGAAACATGAAATTCTCTCTCCTCTCAGATTAAGTTTATAAAAATTTAAACTGAATTAGCCTTAAAATAGCTCAAATTGAAGGCCTAAGATTGCTTTAAGGTTGTGGTTCCCAAAACTGTTCCTTGAGGAACACCATCCTGCATGTTTTAGTTGTTTCCTGCTCCAACCTGATTCAGTGATTGAATTACTTCCTCAAGTTCTGCAGAAGCCTGATAATCACCCATTCATTCAAATCAGGTATGTCAAAGCAGGGAAACAAGTAAAACATGCAGGATGGTGTCCCTCAAGGACCAGGTTTGGGAACTTTAAGGAATGCATATCGCCCGCTGCCTTTCATGCCAGAGTTTTAGAGTAAAATCCTCATTTGTTGAGAAAGTTGGAGCCGTTTTGGTCAAACCTTGACGTTTATGAATGATCTCATCTGTGATTTGTTACTTTTTGGGTGGGTTTAGATGCTTTTATTCTGAAAATCCTTTGAATTTCTATCAGTGTACTGTATTTTATATACAGTATAAGATTAATTTTACTTATTCCAAAATGTAAAAACAACAAAAAATAAACAAAAAACTAAAACTTGTGACAACCTCCAGCAGAGCAACTTGGACAAGTTTTCTTTAAACAAAAGATATTAAAGTAAGTTTGATGCCAAAAATAGAACTGACTTTCTAAGAATATCTCTAAATTCAGTGTTTTGATGCTAAAATGTTGACTTTTAAAGTGATGGATGCTTTTCACTTCTGTCCACACGAGCTTTCCTCCGTGTCAAAAGAAATCTTCAGCCAAAAAAAAAATAAATAAAAAAATAAATAAATAAATTAAAAAAAAAGCACTGAGAAATAATTTACATCAATCCCACTCAGCAGAGCTTCACTTCGGTTTGATACGTTTCTTCTTTAGGCACCTCTGGTTCCGACCCCTGTCAATGCACTTCCTGTCATTGTGCCCGTTAGCTGACCCAAACTCTTCAGCAGTGTTTTGGCAGCTTGTTAAATTAGCAGCTGGAGCCAGAATCTGATCCCTGCAGAGAGAGAACAACGACCCGTGAATTCTGGCTGGGAGGTGCCACTTATTGTTGTCGGTGCTCATTGAGCCCGATGAATTGATGGGATGCTGCTAATAAACATATAGAGAAGCCACGAGGAGGAAAACTATGAAACAGGGCAACAAATTATGCCCTTTATGAAAATTGGGATGATTTTAAAGACACTACAGAGTGGATTTTCTGTAGAAACCAAACTTTGTGCAATTTTACTTTAAAATAAATCCAGAGGTTACTGTAATGTGCAATCTGAACAAATGAATAAATTATATTTGGACCAATAAACAAATTTAACTATTTAACATCAAAGAGCATGAACTATTTACTGTAGTTTTCTACTTTAAATTAAAGGCTTGCTGCCTTTGATTACATGAGTTTTAGACTAAAATCATACTTTTGTTGAGAAACAGCGGAGTTGTTGTCATGTCATTCAGTGTTTGTGTTGTGAATGACTGAATTTCTGTCACGTCGACATTTAGCATCTGCACAATTGACTGTTTAAGCCGTTTTTAAGTTGGCTGTTTTCGATTAGCCGTGGTCGCCATATCAAGTTGCATGGACTCAAAAAGTTAATCAGTTGTCAGTGTTCATCTATTTAACATTCCCTTACAGTTTAATCGAAATCTAACCAGTGGATCATGAGATATTTTGCTAACAGTCAGTCAGATGGTAAATGCCAAACAGTCATAAAAAGTGACGAGATTTTAGACAATCCATTAACTCACAGAATACCTATTTGGAATCAGTCTCAACTACTACCACACCAACTTTTAGCTCAGAAGCTGTAAAATTGACTGATTTAAACAAATGTAAATGTAGACAGCCTCATATCAACACATCACCTTGATAGAAGCAACAGTTTTGGCTTATTGGTATTTAATTTTGTTTAAATTTATTACTGAATGCTGACTTAAAAAAAAAAGTATAGGGTAAAAGGGTATAAAAAGATGGATGACCCTTTTTCCCTCACAGGATTTAAATATTTATTAAGAAGTGCTGCAGGAACACTGTGGGGGTGAAACGAAGGTTGTTGAGGCATATTCTGGTCATCTGGCGACCTCTGCTGGCCAGAAGTTGTTATTGCATTGCAGGAAGACCATCGTTTGATCCGGCAGAAATTATACATTTGTATTTATATAAAGGCTTTTATTTTATCCTCAACTTTTAATAAAATTTTAAAGGTAGACAAATAATGTTTAATTTTTTGATAAATATAAATAAAAAATAACGTTAAAACCAAAAATATCATGATCGATTTATTGTGGAAAAACTCCGGATGTGGGGTGTTATTTTGTAGCCGTACCTCTTGCTGGCTTCCGGTACAGGCTTATTTTAGCCCCAAAAAATGTCTCGTCCTCTGTCATTCAAAGTTTCCGTTTTTTTCACAGTTTTGTTGTTCGTGTACACAGATTTTGTATGTTGTAATAACGGAAGACGGGTGAGTATAAAATATTAAATTGTTCACGTTTATTTTAATTAATTGATAGCTCGTAGCTAGCACGTTAGCTTGTAGCCTTGTACTATGACGAGCTGCTAAATGTTAAAATGTGGATTTCTGTTTATTCTCAGGTTGGTGATTCTTTAGAAACTGAGCTAAGCGATTTCTCGGTGCCTCTTGAACACTCATTTGAACTCGGTAAGACATTGTTTTAATTGTAATAAAATCTTATCATATGCTAGCTCGCTAATCTAGTTTGTGCTCATTCATTGCGAGACCACGAGCCAAACTCTTAACAAATGTACAACCTTTTACTGTATTTTTGATTTTTACACAAGGTTTTTACCAGGTTGAAAAAAAAAAGAAAGTTATTATATCTGCCATCTTGTTTTGTAAATCTGACATTTGCTCAAGACTGAAATCATTACAGTATATGTTAAAACACAAATTTGTTTTATTTTTTATGTTTGACACCTTTAAAAGCAAATACATGTAGTTTGCCATTATGGATCTGACATTTAAAACCTATATGTCTTTACTTGAAGGACATTTTTGACAGTTTTAACCTAAACCTAAACTGGACTCATAACATCAACTTGTATTCTGTTAATTCAGAACCATTTTTATTCATTTTTATCTACTCAGCAGTTTGCAAAAAATGATGGTTTCATTGGAAGTTTATCCATGGACAATATGTTTTTTTTGTGTGCAGCACTGTCCTAAATCTCCAGATTACCACCAAGTTATTCCAATCATTCTTAGCTATTAGGGTCTATATATACTTGGCAGATTATTTAGGGCTAATTTGTATGAAGCTGGACTCCAAACAAGATGAGTCTCTAGAAAGAGCTACCCTTATTAAAGTTGTGCCTGGTTATTAGTTTTGTGGGGAAAAAAATGTTGCTTTGACACAGCATTGTCATTTTTTTTGTGCAGGACAGGGCATTAGGAGCAGGATGAGCAAAATGTATTTTTTTTTAGGGTACAAAAGCTGAATTATCTCAAGCGTTACTTTTATTATATAATGTTTCCAGGAGTCAAGTTTGTGAAAGAAACACAAAATTTTGGACCAGTTTGCGTTCTGTTCTGACAGCTGTTTGCAGGTTTAGGACAATCTGAAACCGCTTTTCAGAATCAAAGTTTTGTCCATTGTGGATCTTCAGAGTTCATCTTAGCTGTGACTTGAATAGACAAATATTGCCTCTATTTTTCTCTAAATTACTTACGTCTCCACCCCACACCCCCCAAAAGGCCTTCTGTGAAGGACTTGGTTTATGAAAAACTATATTTTAGATTTTGAAGTTGCACAAAGTCCAGATATGAACACAAAGGGAAACTTCAAACTTCTAAACCTTTGAAACTCACAGAAAAAAAATAAGTGATCACATCTGCAGCATGCAGTTGTTTAGTTCTTCTCTTTGTTCACGCCGTGTTTTCTCTCCAGACGATGCAGGGAAGTTTCAGGTGCGAGGCTCGTTACTGTTGAAAACTGGGCGGGAGCCGAGCGTCTCGCTGACTCAGAACCAGCTCTCTGAGGAGGACAGAGCAAAACTGAAGGTGGGTTCAGATCGTCAGGATGAAAGGTGAAGACCTGGTGACGTTTCAAATTAGTTTGTTGACACGTTCTACTAAGACCAGACAAACATGGTAAACCAAAGAAAAAAAGAAAAGATGAACAAACTGAGTGTTGTTGCCAACATACTTAGTGTTTTAAAAAGCAAACCTTCACAAATGTCCTTTTGGTGCTGTTTAGAAATTTAACATGAAAAATGTTTCCTTACATTGAGCACGAGGAAACCATTTAAACTTCTGACTGAATTTAGGAGCGAATACGTCTGTGTGGAAATGAAGAACAAGTCAAAGGTGGAGATTGTGCTGAAAAACTCATAAGTCGTTTGTTGTCTCCTCAGGAAGTGGCTGCAGTCGACGGTCTCTACAGAATCCGAGTTCCTCGTGTTTTCCTGCAGGCAGACAGACAGACGGAGTGCCAGCTGGAAGGTCACCTCACAGCGTTCGTCAGAGCCGTAAGTATTTCATCTATTTAATAAACTGTGCTTTTAGGTGAAACTGTTGCTGTTTTTTGTTAAAGCGACCCCGTGAAATATATACTTTGTGTTAGTGAGCAGCTTCAACAGACAGAAAGTGGGCATGGAGTATAAAATGCTAAAAACATAAACCAGTGTTAAAGAGTTGAGTGTTTTATATAAAAAAAAAAGTGGTTAAATCAGACGCAGAATAAAGACGATCTGAACCTCTGAGCTGGAGGCAGCAGGAGCCTGATGAGGAGGGACATTGATTCAAACCTTGAAAATGTTTCTCTTTAAAATAATATCCAGAAATTTAACTCCAGGAATCTCAAAGCAGTGTCTCCCCCAAACCGTCTAGTTGTCTGAAGTTGGTACGAGGGTTTATGCAGTGTGTGCTTCAATAAAAATGTACTTATTCTGCTGGAATCACGTCAATGTCTAGTTCATTTTGTGTTCTCCTGTGGTCTTCAGTGCGCGATGGTCGAGTCCCACCTGAGCGACGTGATCACGCTCCACACCGACGTCTCTGGATACCTGATCGGCGTCTCCATAGTGACGATCCCTGGAGCCTGCAGGGGCACGGAGGTTGAAGATGAAGTGGATCTGGAGGTTTTCAACACCACACTCAGCGTCATGGCTCCTGTCAACGCTCCTGGGTCAGAACTTCTTATCTCCTTTTCTCTGCTCCTTACTTTTGTGGAGAGTTGTGTGATTTTCATCTATCAGAAGACGAGAATCAGCTGCTTTTCTGCTCATCTGATTGTGTTTTATTTATTTTTTTTTGATCGGGTGATTTTTGCTTTTGGTTGGATATTGTTTATAATTGGTCTGGTCTTTAGTTTTTTTTTTTTTTTTTTTTTTCATTTGAGGTTTTGGTTTGAAAGCTGACTGTAGCGTTTTCTTCCAGACCTGAGACGGCTCTGTTCCTTGAACGTATGGAAATGGAAACAGAGAAGAAAGGCAAGAATCCACAGGAGCAGAAATCCTTCTTCGCTAAATATGTGAGTTCACACGTCGATGGCTGCAGGTTGTGCCTGAAACTTCATGATGTGGTCAGAAGTTAGGTTGTTTACAGTTCAGAATGAGTTCACGTGTGTGTGGCATGTGTGAGGTCTGTTGTGAATGCTGAGTGGTTGAGTTTTTTTTTGTTTTTGCCTTTGTGCTTCTCATATATCATAATGTTCAGCTCATTTAGAAGAAGTTTGCTCAGACTTGTCTTAGGACTGACTGTTTTTGTCCTATTATGCTACTTTTGATACATTTAGCTTTTAGCTATTGTTTTGCTATGTTTATAGCTAGCTTGTAGTTACATTTAGCTTTTAGTTAGGATTTTTGCTACATTTCGCTTCTGCCAATCCTTTTACTACTTTTATAGAACTTATTGCTACAGTTGGTTAACTTTTTGCTGATTTTTATCTAGCTCTTTAGCTGTTTTTACATTCTAGTTACTGTTTTGCTACCTTTAGCTTTTAGTTAGCGTTTTGCTGCCTTTGCATTTACCAAATCAGTTTCAGCTTCTTCAGCATTTTTTTTGCAGAAAATGTTATTTCTATAATGTGGTTTATTTTGTACAGCTCCCAAGACATTTTGTTCGTTGTTTTGTTCTCACTATAAGTGATTTTTTTTCTTTTTTCTTTCTTGTTTCGTTTTTCTTTTGCTTCTTTAGTTTGGTTTAATTGACTCTTTCTGAAGCGTCTGTGAAAGCTGTCTGCTGTCATTGAACCAAGCTGATCAGATTACAGAACCTTTGGTTCTGGTTGTTGGAGCTCTGATCCGCCGTGCTTCTCTTTGTGATGCCTCCTTTACTGAAACATGAAAACAACAAGTCAGATTTTGTTCGTGTGATGTTTTATGTTGCTGTTGGAGTTTGATTTGAGTGACGTTTCTGGGACAGTAATCCTGTCAAGACGGCGTGTCTTGTCTTATAACTTATTCATTATCCTTTGTGTTGTGCTGTGTGTGTGTGTGTGTACCTTGCTGTGCAGTGACAGTGTACTCGATGTTGTGCTGTGTTCCAGTGGTATTTGATTCTTGGAGGTGCTATCTTCCTCATGGTCTCCAATTCGGCCCAGCCCCCATCAGGGGGCGGCAGAGAGCAGAGCTGATTCCCACAGAAGTACAGTTTTCTTCCTTGTGGTTCATTCTGACCCCCCTCTCTCTCTTTCTGTGTTTTTTACACAACTCCTAGTTTCCCACCTCTTGTCCACTCTGGTGCTCCCTCAGAGGTTTAATAACAAACACACCGACAGATAATATTAAATTTTACTGAATCAAAATTATTTCCTTTACTAGTTTCATACGTTTATTGTGTGTTTGGTGTTTGACCCTGAGCTCTTTATAGTTCCATTAGATTTCTTTACCTTTTTTAATTCCTATTTTTTGTTTACAAAGTAAATATGAACTAATCTGGGATTTTTTTTTTTTTTTTTTTTTTAATCCGGAAGCTTTTTCAAAACAAATGTGAGCGATTACTGTCGATTAGTTTTCTCATGAACAGATTTTGTTCTAATCGCCCCCCTTTCTTTCTCCTTTTCCCCTCCAGTGGATGTACATCGTGCCTCTCGTTCTCTTCCTGATGATGTCTGGAGCTCAGGACCAATCAGGAGGAGGCGCTGGCGGCGGAGCAGCCAATGGAGGCGGTCGATGATCAACACGCTGACAGTTTGTTCACTGAATGATAACTTTACCACAGTTTTTAATTTCCTGTACATAAGGCTATTTAAGGAGGAATATTTCTCAGATGCATCTTTAACTTGTTAAATATAAAGCAGATCTTGTGACCCGCAGACGACTGCATTTTTATTACTAATGTGAAAATAAAGTATTTGTTACTTTGTCTTTTTTATGTCATTCTAGTTGTAGCAGAAGTCTGATAATTTAAAAATATGTTAATATTAAAGTTGGAACTTGTTTCAATGTAAAATGGGTTGCATTAAAAATAATTTAAACCAGGACCAAGTTTTGATTTCTGTCTGTGTTTTAGCAAAAATCTTCTGCCAGAGAATTTCTTTAAAAAGTTTCAGAGAATACGATGGGAGCGGAAACCTGGAACGTTACCTTTATCCCTCTGATTGAGAGATCGGCCATGTTTTTGTTTACTGTAAAAGTTAACGGTTCTGTTTTCTGTCACTGACTCATCTTTGTCCTTTATGACACGTTTGAACTGAAAAGTACTTTCAGAACTTTAACCTGTTCAATTCAGATGTTGGTCTAACCGAATAACTGCTGATGTCATCTTTTGTTGAAAAATATTAGGATCCTCTTAGGTGTGTCAGGAAACTTTGTGTAAATGTTTAGACAAATTCATGGTGGTTCCCAAAGCAACTTCCTGGAAGTAAAACACAAAATACTTTAAACAATAAATTGCATTTCTGCTATATGTGTGAATCCTGAAAGTTACTGAAGGTGAAACTGAGCAGAAGACTATAGTGTCATGAAAAGCTTAAAGTAGCAAAATGCTAACAAAATGCAGTGTAATGCTAACATAGCAATGGACAGGTAAAAGTAGCTAAATGCTAGCTAAAAGTGGTAAAGCATAAATGTAGCAAACTGCTAAAAAAAGAAATGAGCAAAACACTAGCTAAAATGGTGAAATACTAATGAAACGTAGCCAGTGTTAAATAAAGGTTGCTAAATGTTAGCTAAAAGTTTACCTTGGGATTAATTTAAAATGTCTAAATCTAAAAGTAGCAATTTGCTAATGCTAACTAAAAAGGTAAAACACTAGCTGATAGCAAATGTCTAGCTAAAGCCTAAAATTAGCAACAACAAAAAATATAAGGAGATGCAATGCAGAGCAAAGGCAGGTGGCAATAAGCAGGTGTATGATGAGTTGTATGGATGGTTGGACACTAAAGAGGGTGAGAAGGACTTGTATGGATTGGCAAGACGGGGATCAGGCTGGAAAGGATGTGCAGCAGGTTAACGAGTGAGTGTGTGTGACAGGAAGTTGGAAGGAGTACTTTGAGGAGCTAATGAATGAAGAGAATGAAAGAGTAGAGGTCATAAAAACTGGACAGGGAAGTTAGGAAAGCTCTGAAAATAATGAAGGGGAAGGTGGACCTGATTGGAAATTATGTAAACGTTTTGACACGTGAACACTTAAAATAGCACCAAATCTGCAGAAGTAGTTAAATGCCTAAAAACAAAAACGAGTGGCTGCTGGATCATAATGAACATCTAATACAAAAAACATTGTTTTGGTCTTTATTAGACTACATGTTGAAGTGAATGGTCTGCCCAGTTTCTGTATTTTCAGTATGAGTCAGGGCAGCAGACCTCATTCCAACATGGCTGCAGGAACAAAATCCCTGCATCAACATGGCCTCCCCTCATCCCCTGTCAGCTGAGTCTGACTGTTTTTAGTCCGCACCTCTGGCTGTGAGGAACATCCTCTTACTTTGGGAGGCTCAGAGTTGAGCTTCTGCAGCGTCTCGTCTAATCACCAGAAAGGCTTTTCTCAGAACGACCCGCCCCATCGAGTTTTGTTACAGTTTATACTCATCGCTTCTGCTGTCCGCCCAAGAACACGAGAGGAAAAGAGGTTTAACAGCTGAAGCCACACGCCAACGCTGGAACGTTGTATAACATGTCAATAAAAACAAATGCGATGATTTGCAAATCCCATTTAAAAAATTATTCTTAATGGGACAAAGTAAACTTTGAATGTTGAAACAAAAACGTACCAGTTTGTTAGATAATGAAGTAAGTGTTATAAATAACAGCTCGGGGAGCATTTTGCAGCTAATTACGATTTTATTTATTTATATAATATCTGTGAGTATTGATATTTTCTTATTCATATTTTAGGTATCCAAAGACTGCAAAACAATCCCAAATCATTAATCTTCCACCACCATGCTGGCAGATGGAACTGTCGTGCTACGTTTTGTTTTCAGTTGTGCTGCAGTGCATTATGGGTAAATATCTCTTAATTTATTTTCTTTTGTTCCAGAAGTCTTGTGGTTCATTCAGATTTCTCCACACAAGCCATACTTGTCCAGTCTTTTTCTAATTGTCCTGTCAAGACCTTTAACCTTTGACCTGCTGACAGAGACCTGTAGCGCCTGAGCTCTTTGTTCGAGCATTGCCTGGTCTGACCTTCAGGGTGAATCTGCTGTGAAGATTGGTAGCTGTTTTGATCGTTTCTACGTGGGAATAATCTTTGTCTCTGCACAATGATGGATGCTAAATAGTTTGAAAATGACCTTTGACCTTTCCCAGACTGACAGGCTACTTCTCTAAGGTCATTGCTGAGGTCTTTCCATCTTGGTGTGGAGTTAAACACCTGAATGCTCCAGTGACAGCAGAACTACCTAATGATGATCAGGTAATTTGATTAATACTTTATCTGTTACCTCCTCAAAAAGAAGCAATGTTTTTTTACACACTAAAAGAATGAAAACAAAAAAACTGAATCAAAATAATTAACGTTTTGTAACGGGCTCTTGATCTTGTGGTGTTTTTAGCAACGTTTGTAAACCTCAACAAGCAATCTGTCACCGTTTTTGAATCAGATTAATAAAAAGTTTATCACTGCATTGTTGTGCAAACTAACTCTGATTGAGTAAAACTGAGGCTTTATTCTAAAATTATGATTCCCATAATCACAAACAATAAAGCTACTGTTTCCTCTCTCATCATTCTATTTTTTAATTTAGTTTCTATGACTTCGAGATTTACAAACAATGAGTGTCCTGTAAATGGAGTGCATTATTCTGAAAATAATGTATTAAAAGTAAAATATTGTGTTGCAGGACTGAACCCTGGTGGTGGTGGGAGACGTTCAGGCAGCAGGAGGTTTTAATAAAACCTCAGCTGCGTGGAGAGCGGCGTGAGCGTGACGCTCCACGTCAGGCAGGACATTCCTCGTCTCCTCTGACATCTCGTGATTTAGAGGCCGTTAAAAGGTTTATGTTCCACTGTAAGTGGGGGGGGGGTTAATTTGAGCTGTCGTTTTCACACCATCAATCTGCTCACGTCGCCTCTGTGTGCTTTATTAACGGCTCATCTGTAAATTAGAACTAAAACCTGTTCTGCGTTCACAGCATCAAAGCGTCCGCTTGATGAAAGCCAAGTTGGGACTGATGACGCTACAGGAGTTTATTGGTGTTCAGAAATGTTTAGATCATTCTATTTGTTATGATCCATATGGTCATAGGTGAGGGCTGGAGTGCAGATGGAGTTTCAGCTCAACTCCTTTTTCACTATGACAGACCAGAGCAACATCCCTTGTACTAGACAAGTTCCTGATCTTGTTGGAGTTCCAACCTGCTGGAGCTGCTGCTCCAGTACCTGCTGATTGCTGACTTGTACTTAAGGCTGAGCTGAGCTAACACAGTGAACTCTGCTTGCTGAATTAGAAAAGTGTTTTTGAATCTTCTTCCTGTTGATCTTCTCTGTTTGGAAACCTTGTTTGTCCTGTGTAAAAAGGCCTGATGAAAGTGAGCAACTCACTCCTGAGAAAGGGAAAACAAAGCCTACATTACCCAAGATTCATCTGCCTGGTCAATTCTCTCTCAATCACCTTCCAAACTCTCTATCTTGAATAGTTATGACAGTCCGGCCATCACTCTGGAACAAGACTCCAAAATACACTGAACAAAAATATTAACACTTTTGTTTCTTCTTCCATTTTTCATGAGCTGAACTCAAAGATCAAAGACTTTTTCTATGAAGGCCTTTTTCTCTAAGACATTGTTCACAAATGGGTGTAAATCTGTGTTAGTGAGCATTTCTCCTTTGCTGAGATAATCCATCCACCTCACAGATGTGGCATATCAAGATGCTGATTAGACAGCATGATTATTGCACAGGTGTGCTTTAGGCTGACCACAATAAAAGGCCACTAACATGTGCAGTTTTATCACAGCACAATGACACAGGTGTTGCAAGTTTTGAGGGAGCGTGCAGTTAGCATGCTGACTGCAGAAATGTCCACCAGAGCTGTTGGCCATGAACTGAATGCTTATTTCTCCACCATAAGCCATCTCCAAATGTGTTTCAGAGAATTTAGCAGTACGTTCAACTGACCTCACAGCCACAGACCATGTGTAACCACACCAGCCCAACACCTCCGCTTCCAGCAGCATCTCCTCCAAGATTATCTGAGTCCAGCCACCCAGACAGCTGCTGCAACAATCGGTTTGCATGACCAAATAATTTCTGCACAGTGTCAAACTTTCTCATGGAAGTAGGTGTGCATCAGGATGTCTCATGGAAGCTCATCTGCATGCTTGTAATCCTCATCAGGGTGTCCACCTGACTGCATTTTGTCTACGTAACTGGCGTGAATGGGCAAATGCTCGTATTACCTGGCAACCTTGGATGGGTTGGGGGTAATGTGATTTTATTCTCTCACTGTGTGACGCTGTGACACAGAAAAGATGAGATACACACTGAGCTTCCATCTAACAGGAAGGTTTATTCTGTGTAGTGAACATACTCATATCAAATACTTCAGGTATCTAAAAAAGTTAAGTCTGGTCCTCTGAACATTCAAAAGGAGTCATCAGGACTCCGTACCACAGAGCAGACAGCGTCCTCACTAACTCAGGAGCCAGACAGAAGGAGAAGACTCACACAAGACAGGCTCTAGACTAGAGAAATGTGGATATTCTAACTGGGCCTTCCTGAAAGCAGAGAAGAAACCCAAACAGGACTCCAGCAGCCATCAGGTGAAAAGAAGGAACCCAAACCAAGACCAGTGGTCGTTCCATATGTTGCGGGAGTTTCAGAGAAACTGAGCATTTCTTTTCTAAACACAACGTCCCAGTGGCTTTTAAACCCCACAATACATTACGGCAAAGACTGGTTCATCCCAAAGATCCAGTCTCCCGGCACAAACAGAGCAATATTGTGTCTGCTGTTCAGTGTCAGGATGGCTGTGATCAGTCTTATATCGGGGAAACTAAACAGCCACTGGCCAAAAGGATGGCCC
>JARVGV010000412.1:27069154-27081870 GCA_031762435.1 Hypsolebias longignatus | reverse complement strand
TAATACTTTTCAAGACCCTTAATTTTCCCAAAATTGATTTATCAACTTTTAATAACTTTCAAGACCCCGCGGACACTGTTTTAATTCTCTAAAAAATCATATTACAGTTTTTGCTTTAACTCAAATACTTTGTCCTGTTTTCGCAGACGTTTACATTTTTAGCTATTTTTATTCCGCAAATATACTTTAAGCAATTTATTTAAGCATTTTAGCTTTTAACTGTATCCATTGTTTTAACAGAATAACAGCAACTTTTCTCTTAACACGAAAAACTCTAACGACAAAACTGAAACAGCAACGCTCCTTTCTTTCCTAAGCTTCACAACTCACTGAATGTCATAACAATATACTGTAATTTCTTTGTTTTTTGCAGTAACCCATAAAGAAATGTGCATTTTACAAAGACAACAATGTCATTTGTGTGTTAACAGTTTCAAAAAGTGTAAAGTATAATAAATTCAAAGTGAATTAGCAGCTAGCATTAGCATTAATTAGCATCCAGAAATATGTCCTGTTTTCTCTACAAAATACTAATCAGAAACCACATAACATGACTCACTAGTTGACTTGAAAGTCAATAACCTCTTCAATATTAAAAAGTAGACATTAACATACATAACTACTGACCTGTGACACAGAAAAGATGAGACACACACGTTGAGCTTCCATTAGCATCTAACAGGAAGTTTATTCTGTGCCGGCTGGCGGCTGCCCGCCCTTCTCTCTGACACAGATGCGACAGGCGCCCCCTAGCGGCTGTATGTGGAATCGCACCGAATAACTGAAATAGCACCAAAGCACTTATTACAATAAGAAATGAAGCATAGAAAAATAAAAATTAATGTTGGGGTGCCTAATTTTATACTTATTGTTTTCATTTACTTGTTACTTGTTTTTCACCCCTGTACACTCACATTGGGCGGTGCTCTCTTCACGGATGAATCCAGATTTTCACTGTACATGGCAGTCGGCAGAGAGCATGAAGGGCGTCGTGTGGGTGGGTGAGCGGTTTGCTGATGTCAACGTTGCGAATCGGTGAATGATAATGATGTCAACATCTGCTCAAACTTTAAGATATGCACCAGCAGTTTTCTACACTCCGCTTCCAGCCTTTTCCTGGGACATACCAGCAGCAGCCATTGATTGATGAGACCTCAGGTTGATGACAGCTCCCCGGTGAGAAACTGGCTTCTGTCTCACATACTGATGGATCAAACTCTCTGTACCGAAAGAGAAACCCATCCAACAGTTGTGTCATCGTCAGTTTATACGGTAGCGGCGCATTCATTCTAAGTTTGGAGAATCTAAAAGAGCGCACGGCTGGAAATTTATTCCCCCTCCAAACTCAGATTTGTGGCGTAACTTCTCATCATCTGGGTGTGCACACGCTCAGCTTGTTGCTTTGTCAACAACCGTGCATAGCTGGGATGCACTCAGCGCTTGTGTTCCTTCACCAGACTCATTCTGAGTAGAAAGGATCACGAGTTTCGTGTGACGGAACCGGACCATCCATCGGTTCAACCCGATCTGACCAAAACCTGTACGGGTGCCCTCCTACTTGCTCGTTTACCCCCCTCCCTGTTGATTTGGAAGTGTATAAAGTGACCTTCTGACTTCTCGCAGAGCACTTTCACAAGAACTCTGCCATTGATGCCAAACGGCGGCGCAGGAACCAAGAGAACCATGCCGGTTCCTAAGAAAGCAGGTAAGAAAGTGGAACCTTGGTTATTTTATACATACCACCAAGAATTAGAATTACAAACGCATCAGAGCTGTGAGGTCAATGTTTCTGTTAAAGGTGTTTAATTTTCAGTTTTACCAACTTTAATGTTGATTCTTCTCAAATATATCAGCAAAAATCTGATTTAATATTAATATTGTTGCCTACTTTCAAATCTTTATGTGGCAGCATGATGGATTAGTGGTTAGCACTGTTGCCTCACAACAAGAAGTAGGCTCAAGGCTCGAGTTCGCGGTCTTTCTGTTTGCGTGGGTTTTCTCTCCAGTTTCCTGCCTCAGTCCAAAAACATGCACGTTCAGCACGTTCAGGCCCAGCAGGACCATGACCTCACTGGGGTTTGCCTGGTTAATTAAATTAAAAATTATGTTTCCTTTCAAATTAAATGGAAGGGAACAGATGATTGCAGTTGTCTGAATTCATTGACAGGTCTCGTTATTTAGCGTCATGGTGAACTGCTTTAATTTCATATTGTTCAGTTTCAGCTCAGTAAATTGCCACAAGTTAAACATGCAGCTGCTGTTTTTCTAATCAAATCTATCAGAGCTCCACTTGGTGACTTGTTGCTCGTCAGGACGTTCCACCACCAGTTTATTACACGTTTCCAAAGCTGTTTATTGGATGTCGTCGAGTTTCCCTGACATTCTTCAGCCCACAGCCAAACCTCCGTCCTCACTTTGGGTTCTGCCAGGGTTCTCCGGTCCATTAATCATGTCGACAAGGAGAACAAACATCTCCCCTGCAGGTGACAGTCTCAGTGTCTCGGTAAGGTTTAACCAGAAAACTCCTGTCCTGGTTTTACTCCATCAGAAGTTTAATTTGAAGTTCTTTTGTATAACTTCTTGTTTCTTTGGGAATCTTTTAATAACAGCTAATATGACCTGAGCCAGCACAGTTCCCAGTATTTCTCCTTTGGCTGCTGTCATAATGAAGTGTGAAATGCTGAACAGTAATTCAAGAACCAGAGCCAAAAGCTCATATTTAGGTTATTTATGTCTCCTGGTTGAGTCAAAATGCACCACAAAGCATCCTCAGTCTCTGCTTTTTGAAAACCTTAATTTTAAATATGCAATCTTGTGTTTCCTCTTAAACAATTAATAATA
The DNA here is from genome assembly GCA_031762435.1 of Hypsolebias longignatus. Taxonomy (NCBI): domain Eukaryota; kingdom Metazoa; phylum Chordata; class Actinopteri; order Cyprinodontiformes; family Rivulidae; genus Hypsolebias; species Hypsolebias longignatus. The sequence continues at coordinate 27,079,029 of JARVGV010000412.1, read as the reverse complement.
TGGTGACAACACCCAAAATGAATGTAAATTTAACATCTGATCAAATGAGCAGATGTGCCATACTCATAAAGTAAAACAAGAACAATTCTCATTTAAAACAATAAGAAAATTAAATAAGTTCACAACTAAACTGAAAGTGTGCTGGAAACTGAAATATTTTTGCACAAAATAAGCTTTAAATTCAGACGTTGTCATTAATTGATGAACTGGACAGATCCTCTTCGTAGCTCCTCAGACAGCTCTAATCTGGTACAAAACATTTTTATTTCAGTTTTCAATAATCTAAATAATAATAATAATTAGCATCAAAAGTTCAGCTGAAAGCATCAAGATAAATTAATAAGATCAGCTGATTAATGATGATTTCATTTTGACTCTTGCCTTTTTTCTGTTCGTTTCGAAGCTTCTGGATTCATTTTTTCCTCAGAGAATCCTTGAACCGTCGTCCCTGCAGTTCATCGTCCGCCGGGCCGGGCTTCCAGCCAGAAGGACCTGACACTTGACAGGAACTGCAGGGATGAGCTTCGAATCTCACTATCTGATCTTGCTGTCTCAGGGAGACATTTAGAACCTGATCTGGACAGATGTCTCTCTCCGTCCAACTGAGACGGGAATCTGGAAAAGGAAAAAGTTCTGCCTCGCGGCCGTCCAACACTAACATTTCTCATGAATCATCTGAAGATCCACAGCTGACCTTTCAGCTGAGCTGCTGATCCAAACAGAAAACAATTCATTCTTCCCATAAATAGCTTCAAATAAATCTGATCAATCATTCTAAACTTGTTTTTTTAATAAGATTGATGTCCTTAAATATTTTTATACCCTGCATCTCCATCTTTTAGCCTCCACACGGGGATGTCTAACCATCAATCATGTCAAAGATCTGTTTATCCCAGTGGAGCGTTCCACTGATCCCCCCTGAGCCTGGACAACCATCCACAGGGGGTCTAACACCTCTGGCACATTTTCAGTCATCCAACTCAACACTTGCTCGATGTCTCACTCAGACGTTCCCACCGTGCTGCTCACGCAGAGCCTCAGACAGATGTCCTACAAACTTCAGGATCAATCTGAATTCAGCGTATCCTCTGAAAATGAGCGTGAAGCTCTTCACCAGTTGTCTTCCTCCCTGAAAGCGAGCAGAGAGGCAGCGGATCGATGAAGATGAAGTGATCCGTTGTCTCCAGCAGTTGTCTCTTTGTCCATTTTCCAGAGATGGGGATTTCATTTTACCCCTCAGACCTGTCCTCACCCACGTTGTTTACATCATGAAAAAACTTAAAGCAACATTAAAAGTCAGTCAACCATCCGAACGTCCCTAAAAATATTAAAAATAGGTAAATAGAACCTTCAGTGAACACATCATTTTGGAAAAACCATGTTTAACTGTGCACCCTGCCTCTCGCACAGTGATGGCTGAACATGGGCACCAGTGACCCACGCGAACCGAAAAGGAAGAAGTGGGTAAAGATAATGGATGCATGGATGTCTGAACGTGATTCAAATGGTTTAGGTCCTACCTCTCTGACAGAACCGTTTGTGTCTATGTCAAGGATTTTATTTCAACATCCTCAGATCTTCGGTGGGGGGTACCGCAGGGCTCCATTCTTGGAACCCTTCTCTTTACTTTATATGTGCTGCCACTAGGCGCTATTTTTTGTAAACACTGCGTCCCTTTTCATTTTTATGCTGCTGACTGTCAATTTTACTTCCCTCTGAAGCACACTGGTGCACGTTCTATCCACCCTCTTCTTGACTGCCTGGTTGACATCAGGGATTGGCTGGCTTTAAATTTCTTAAAATTGAATGAGAAGAAGACTGACGTTGTGTTGTTTCTGTCCAATGGCACAATCAAGAACCGTTGTACTGACCTTTCCTTTCTAGCTCTGTTTGAGAATCAGGTTGTCACTAATCTGGGAGTGAAAATGGACCCTTTCATGAAACTAAACATTCTTGTGAACACAATTGTTAAATCCTGTTTCTTTGTTTCAGTTGAGGCAACGGTTTAAATTAAGCCCATACTGTCCAAAAGTAACCCTGAGACAGTAAAACATGCTTTTATAACACCCAGTCTTGATTATTGCAATGCTCTTCTTTTTGGAATCAGTCAGTCTTTTATTTCACGATGACAACTGGTTCAAAATGTTGCAGCCTGACTTTTAACTAGTACAGGCAAAAGAGAGGACATTTCTCCAGTTTTGGCCTCCCTTCAATGGCTCCCGGTTCACTTCTGAATTCATTTAAAAATCTTTTTGTATGTTTTTTAATCTCTTGATAGTTCTGGTCCCTCTTATCTCGCTGATCTGCTGCAGCCACATGTCCCACAGCGCTGTCTGTTCAGCAGACCAGATGCTTTTATTGGTTCCAGGAACTCGTTTTTAGCTAAGAGGTGACAGAACCTTCTCTGCTGCAGGTCCAAAACTGTGGAATGAGTTACCACTGCATCAGGCAGGCTACATCTCCCAAGGTTTTTAAGCCTAGTTTAAAAACTTACTTTTATTCCCTGGCTTTCGATCCAGTGAGAGCTGATTTTAACTCTAGTTTTTATTATTTTAGTCATTTAGTTTATTATCTTTACCCTTTGTGAGTTTTATGTATTGTGTCCTTTGCTTTAGTTTGTTGTATAGCACTTTGGTTGGCCTTGCTGCTGTTTTTAAATGCTTAAATAAAGTGGTATGGTATGGTATGGGGTAAATATACCCTCGGCTAGGTGAACTCATTGCATCTTTACAGAAACCCTTCTTGGAACCGGACCCCTGCAGTGCGTTTGCAGAACCCGCTCCCAGCTCTGAGTGTTTCTGCTGAAGCCTTCAGCTCTGAAGGTTCCTCACGAACGTCTGATCTGTGATCCTCAGTTTGTTGGAGCAGCAAGTGATTTAATGCCGATGAGCGTCTCTGGCAGCAGCAGAGAAAGATGAAAAGGTTTAAAATAACCAGACTGTTGAACGTTTCAGCTCTTTGTTATTTAATCCGACGTGAGAAGCTCTGAGCAGAAGCTGTAACTCTACGCACACCACCTTAAACTAGCGACACTGAAAGCACACTTTCTCTTTTTTATTTTCCAGGGAGAAAAGGAAGCAGCGCTGCAGAAGGTAAACCGCTTAAAGATGATCCGTGGGTTGGTTTTTTTTAAATCAGAATAACTCAAATGTTTCATCTCGCCCCAGAAAAACTCCCACCTTATGAGCCGAACATAGCTGAGCCAACAACAAGAGCCGACTTCATGAAGCGTAAGGCTTTTTAAATACCTTAAATATCAAATAAAATAACATTTATGTTGTCTTGGCCAGCAGAGCTCTCTTCATAAAAAAAGCTGAAGGTGGTGTCTAGAGAAAGCATAAAAACTTGCAAATACTTTGGTGAACTTAAACGATTAGTTTCAATTTAAAATTTACTGTCAGAAAAATGTGTTTTTTTCCCATGACTGTCCCATTTGTCTTCTTCCTCACCCTCCGCCTTCTGTTCTTCCCCTCTCGATCTCCTCAGACTGGTTGCCTCTGTCTTTGGACGATAAAACTGCACAGAAGCTGCTGTGGATTTCTGAGGGTGGCTCCAAGGTGGCTCGTATAGCCGATGCAGTCTGCCCGTACCCCAACAGGCCGGAAAGATATGAACATGCACCTCAGGTAGGTCTGGAGCTCAGGAACAGTACTTACAGTGAGGTTCAACGTGAAGAAGAACCTTTATTAGACCAGTTAGGTCAAACTGCACAGGAAAAATCACTTAGGTGCTGGTTTAGACCCAAGTTTTGGTTTCCATCAGTGACTTTGGACATAAACTCATCAATCCAAGGTGATAAAAACTCAAAGGTTCCACAATATTACTGATAAAAATAAATATCTGAGCTTAGATTGTCGCCACCCTTTTTTGACAGAGGATCATTTTAATTTTACTGCCAGGACTGTGACAGTCAAGGGTTTTTATGGGGTGCTCAGAAGCTGGTTTAGGCTCATGCTTTACTTTGAGCCTCTCCGGTAAAGTTTTCTCTGAAAGCTCTCAGAGACCATGTTCGAACCAGTGCACAGATTCTTTTGCTGTTCCACTTTGTCTCTTCCAGGTGCTTTCTAAAGAAGGGCTCCTGGGCCATCGGGGGTACTGGGAGGTGGACTACGACGGCTGGGTGGTGATTGGGGTGGTGTCCGAGAGCGCGCCCCGGAAAGGCCAGGAGGTGCCCTGTGGCCTCGGGGAGAACAGCTCCTCCTGGGGTGTCGGCCCGTCTGGCTCTTACTACCAAGTCTGGCACAATGGGGAGAACACAGACGTCCAGATGCCCTCGTCCTCCACCATGGGCATCTACGTCGACCAGCCGGCCGGCATCATCAAGTTCCTCTCGGTGGAGGGGGAGGCCGAGGAGGAAGTCCGACTGATCCACAAGTTCAAGGCCAAACTGGGGGAAAAAGTTTTTCCTGGGTTTTGGATTGGCACAAATTCATTCTGTCTTCTTCGGAAAACGAGGGCAGGGACTCAGGAAAACTAGTGTGAGGGGTTGATGGATTGTGATGCTTGGGGAACAAGTGTAAGAGCTTAGAGGCAGAACCGGAGCAGTGGAATTTTCTGCTTTTTTCTGAAAATCACAACGTTCAAAATAAACACTAAAATTTTTTAGTTTTAATTCAAGATGGCCTCCACAGCTCCGTCTTGTGAGATGTGCAAAAGCGCAGGATGCGTCCACGATGACTCTCAGCTCCTACCACATAAACTTTATCTGTAATTTTGAATCAGTTAGAGCTAATTATGTGCTAGCAAAGTCAGGTTTAGCCATGGCAGCCATCTTGAATTGGGTTGACTACAAATGTTGGTCAGTTGTAGACGTTTTACAACCTGTCCAGTTGTACGCGATAATTTGCTAACAGACAACGTTGACCAGAACGATTAACGCCAAAGTTCCAAGCAAAGATGTTGCCCAATGTGTAGTGCTCCGAGTACGCGTCAAGGGTGACTCTCAGCTACTACCACACAGTTTTAGCTCAATATCTATAAAACTGAGTTGTAGCCATTTTTGTGGGGAGAATGTTGCTATGGCGATTATCTTGTATGAGTTGTAGAGATGAACAAGTAATCGTTACTTTCTGAGGGTTTCGTTAAAATTGGTCCCCTGGTTCAGTACACTGCCTGACCCAAAAAAAAAATAAATAAATCACACTCATATTTTGTTGGACCGCCTTTAGCTTTGATTACATCATGCATTCTCTGTGGCATTGTTTCAATAAGTTCTGCAATGTCACAAGATCTATTTCCATCCAGTGTTGCATTCATTTTTCACCAAGAGCTTGCATTGATGATGAGGCACTAGGCATGATGGGTGCATCACTTCACCTGCCTCTCTTCTTACCCTGATGCACCCATCGCTCTGGAACAGGATCAATCTGGACTCATCAGACCACATGAACTTCTTCCATTGCTCCACAGTCCAATCTTTATGCTCTCTAGCAAATTGAAGCCTTTTTTCCAGGTTAGCCCCACGGATTAGTGGTTTTCTTCAGGCTACACAGCTGTTCAGTCCCAATCCCTTGAGTTCCCTTGGCATTGTGCATGTGGAAATGCTCTTACTTTCACTATTAAAGATAGCCCTGAATGCTATGCGTTGGACAGTTCTTAACCCAATTTTAGTAGTTTCTGCACCTCCTTAGATGTTTTCTCTGCTTGTTGCATGACACTGATTTGACCAAACTGATATATTTTCCACCACCACACGATGTGTCTTATGACATGGTTGTTTAAGAAATGAGAAGCAACTCACTGCACCAGTTGATGCCAGCTGAAAGATAATCGCCCACGCAGTAATTAATTATCCAATAGGAGGCTTGTACCTATTCGCTTAGTTAAATCCAGGTGGCGACTTTTGTTTTGGCCAGGCAGTGTATTTTGCTAACAGACAACACAGGGTTGACGTCAACAGTTAAAACGAGTTTTAGGCAAAGATTTTGTGCGGCTGTAGCAAAGTGTTAGTGGTTAGCATCAGCTAGCTGTAGCAGACCACTTCCTGTAAAATGAACTGCGTTACAGCTGCAGTGGCAGCCATCTTGAATTGAATCTCAAATGTTAATGTTTCGATAGATATTTTGCCAACGATACAGACAAATGAGTTGTTTCTGTAAATGTATGTTTTTTTTTTTTTTTTTTGTCAAAGTAAAGCTGGGTGTTTTTATGACCTTATTTAACAAGTCTGTATATTTAGTGTGTTAGATGTCAATAAATTCTTCTATTTAAAACATAACCTCACCACCCGTCCTCCACCGCCCCCTTCAGACCGGAAGCGGTACTGGACCCACACCTCACACAAGAACTTGAGTCTTTTCTCTTGGTGTCGCTCTTTTATTTGAAACATAAAAGTATTTAACGGAACATTTGTTTGTTTTTGAAATGTCAGAGATGGACGCATTTCAAACGAACTCAATCCCCGTTTTCTCTCTCTCTCTCTCTCTCTCACACACAGTCACTTCTTCTCTCGTCAGGCATTTAAACATCAAAGCAAATGAGAGAACAACACCGTCACCTAGAAAGCAGAACTGGTTTACAATCATTCAATCAGTCAGTCATTCATTGGATAAAATAAAAAGAAGTCATGTAATGAGAAGGTGCTGGTGTCCTCTGCTCACATTTGCAAAAGGTGTATGTTAAAACCGCCATTCTTACGGTTTCTGCTCCTCGTGAGAAATACAAACAAACAACGAGCCTGTTGGTCATCTACTCATTATAAGACAGGAGCTAATGGTTCAAACTGACTCATTTAAATCAGTTATGGAGAATTTTGGAAATAAAAAAACATCCTTTTCTCCCAAACATTTATGCAAACATAAAAAGCCCTTCAGCTCTTTTCTTTAGGTACGAAGCTGAACACAAACAGTGACGCTCGGTGCTTTTCTGCCCCACAGAAAGTTCTCGTTTCTTACAGCAGCCTCAAAAATCACATTTATAAATCATAAACAATCCTGTTTGTCCTGAAAATGATCAGATGTTCCAGAGGTTGATTGGCTTGATTGGAAGGATTTTCCTTCAGGGTTGAGTTTGATGGTTTAGATTCATTTTCAACCTGCTGAAGTGTTTCATGGATTTAATTTCTCATCTTTAAAAATGAGGGTTGTTTTTTTGCTTCTGGTTAACAACATTCACCTGTTTGGCTTTCAAATCAGTAAAAGGGGCTTATAAAGGTAAGTGTAGTCAGAAAACAAACAAAACAAGTAAACTGGTGATTTAATACCCTTTGGTGTACAAACTACAAATCAAATATTGAACGTTCTGTTTTATTCAAATCAATTAAAACTCAAGCAATCGACTTTAAATAGACTTATTGTTTGGACAATAGTCATCATTTTTTGAATAATGTGATTTTGGCCAGTTATTCAGTCACAGAGTGAGGAAAAGCTGAAATCAGCAACAACTACGAGCTCACAGAAACGCTCGACTGTAAAAACAGACGCAGATAAATCTGTTGTTCCCCTCAAAGCTCACTGAAACAACAACTCAGTTATCACTGAGTTATTTGTTATTATCATTATTCAGTTAAAAGCAAGTGTCTAAAAAAATCTGCATGTCTTTAGAATACAATAGTGAATGAATTTTTTTAATTATTTTTTCAAAAAAATGCTAAATACTAACATATTTGTGCCTTTAGAGTTGATTAGTTTGCTTAATAGTCCAGTTTAAAACAAAAAAATATATTTTAATTAGTGTCTTAGGAACATCCACGCTTTTTATCAACCATTCCTCTCCTTTTAAAGACCATCTCCAAGCAGATTCTCGTTCCTCTGATCACAGCTGACAAGATTATTAAAAAGTATAAGGCCCGTGGGAAGGTAGACAACCTTCCAGGACGTGGATGCAAGAGGAAATGCAACCCCAGGTTGATCAGAGAGTGCTGTAGAAAAAGAGCCATCAAAAAAAGCTGAAGTCCGAGGTCAGCTTTCTGCTCCGTCTCATTCGGATCCAAAAATGGCTTCATGAAGACCCAGGAGGCACCACAATTTGCAAAAAAAAAAAAAAAGACAGAAATTCAGCAAAATACCTGCGAACAAGCCCCGAAGTTTCCAAGATTGAGTCGTGTCAGGTTTTAAAAAAATATATTTTTATATACCGGTAGATATTTTGAAGGGGAACCAACAAATGTATCCACGTCTGCCTTATTTTAGGTGTCCGTGTTCCTCTAAGGATTAAGACACACGTTAAGTTCAAGTAATTATTATTATTATTATTATGTGAACTTAAGTAAATTAAATATTAACGGTTTCTGTACTGCATGTCGGTCAGAGGCTGCACGGGTTTCTAAAGATCTGCATCGACCGAAGAAAACCTCACATCCGGCTTCTAAGAATCGTGGCACTGGTGTGGAGTTGGACGTTTCTACGTTCAAACACTTGATTCATTGTTGCGCTTCTGCAGAACTTTATAATAAATCATTGACCCAGTCTGAAACTGGCGTGTGGAGCAGGAAGTCACCTGGACCAAGTCTAACAGCTTAATGATTAACATGTTGGGTTAAATGCGTCACCTTTAAACCAGAGTCACTTAAAAGCCAGCGTGGGTTTCTCTGAGAAACGATTTGAAGATGCCCATCACCAGCTACAGCCAACTTCTTTATTTTGACCATGATCTACGTCAACATGATAGTTTGAGATATTAGCAACAATAACAGCAACAACTAAGCTCTTCACCTGTTAATATTTTTTTAGGCTCTAGAACATTTTCCAATCATCAACAAAGGCGGATGGATAAATCTGCCGCCATTTAAACTTTTTGTTAGCTGCAGTTTAACGGCACCATCTTGTGGCGACTTGTTTGCACTGACGACCAATTTGCCGGAGTTGTGTTGAAAATCTGGCAGACGAAAACAGCAGCATCAAAAAAGCAAAAGCAGACAGGACTGCTTGCTAAAATGTGTCTGCACGGCCAATTAGTGATCTTTAGAGGTTTAACGTTTGATGCCAGCATGAAGGAGTCTTCAGTCTTTCCATCCAACCCTCAAGAACAAAAGAAATTGTCATAATTACAATAATGTGCCACGTTTCTTGTAAATGTTTTTTGCTGCTATTCACTCGGAGGTGTCAGCGTGGAGCACCAGACCCAACGACAACGCAGCTACAGATGAGAGGGCGTCACATGGCAGGTAAACGCGTTCAATCTCAGCTTCAGTCTCGATTGGTCGCTGCTGTGCAGCGCTGCGGGTCAAAAAGCACACAACCTGAGGCTCAATCCAAATGTAGTGTACGTGTAGTGGTGGGAAATGTTACGAGCCGAAGTAGAGGTGGTGGTAGTGTTATTCCTTCACACTCGTTACTCCTGAAAACGCACGTGCAGTTAATTTTGGTTAGTGAGGGAGAAAGAAACGGAGGAACTAGCTTTTACACTGTTTCACATACTGAACGTCTGTCACAATCCTCACAATCCCTTTCTCTCTGCTCGCCTCGCTCCTAACCCGCTCAGTGCTTCAGGGAGAAGTCGCCCGTGTTGAGGCGGGGCCGCGGCAGTGCCCCGAACATCTCCGTCCCGTCGGTGGCTCCGGGGACCAGCAGGGCCTTCATGCTGGCGGCGATGTGGTCGAGGTCGGCACAGCCCACCTGAAACGGACACGCTGGCGTCACAAACTGCACACGCACAAACGACTGAAAGGTTTACACATTTTCACGATCACATGAAAAGAAGATGTCTGAACTGGGAACTGAATGGTGTCTGACAACAATAACTTTGTTTTTTTAAACAAAATGAAATCTTATTACAGGATCAATTGATCCCTAAAATCAATAATAACTTTACAGTAGTCCCTCGTTTATCGCGGGGGATCTGTACCCTGAAGACTCGCGATAAGTGAAAAACCGCAAAGTAGGAATTGTACTACAAGTAGTAAGTAGCAGATTATTTTATTCATATTTATAATATAT
>JARVGV010000412.1:27052713-27069054 GCA_031762435.1 Hypsolebias longignatus | reverse complement strand
TTGTTAAATAGATTTCTTGTTTTAAGAAGGGGCAGATATTATAAGAATTTTTATTCTTCTTCTGCTTCCTTTCATTTAAATTTTTTTTTCTCTGTATACTTTGTAATTTGTTACTTTTGTGTTTTTTTTAAATTTGAAATGAATAAATAAATAAAATAAAATAAAATAAAATGATTTCAGCTCCTGCTTCCTCTGCTCTTTGCAGCCTTCAAGCACTCTTGGCCACGCCCACTTCTCCTCTCTGCACAGTGAACAGCTGATCAGCTGCAGCAGGACGTTTATCCTGCAGTTTGGGCTACATGAAGGTGCAGGAGGTGCTAAATAATTTAAAACAATTTATTTTAAATAAAAATTCCATGCCGATCGTGCGGCTCATCCATCAATTAGCCAATTGTGTGTCATATCCAGTCTTATTTTGAAAAACCATGATAGAACGAATCTGCGAAAAGGTGAGGGACAACTGTATTCATTTATTTTTTTCAAACAATGTCTATTTTTATACTGAGCAAAGTCATTTCCAGGTGAATTTTCAAAGATTTCCATCACAACAAAAACTTTATATTTAACAAACTGTGATTTGATTTAGTATTTCTTTGTTTCTCATTGTTTTTATTTTTGATGCTTCGACTTACATCTTGTTTTTTGTTCGGGTTTTGCCTTTAATTACTGATTTGATCTTATGTTTTGGTTGTTGTTTTAAATGTGCTTCATAGATAAATTTGACTTTACTTGATGTTTGAGCAGAATGTATTTAGCTGAGATATTTCCACTTCCTCATCACATGAAGATTCTACTTTAAGGAACTACCATACCAGTACATTTCTGTTTGATTTTATCTACAGAAAGGTAAAAATCCCAAAGTGAGTGTCACTCAATCTAACGTTTACTTTGAGTTTTATATAAATTGTTTATTAATATGATTTTTAATTCTTATTTATTGTTGAAACTGTCACATATCTGTGAGTCATGACGATTTTTTGAGGCCGTTTTAAATTTGCTGATTGTTTTTCCTGAACTTATCAGAGCCCAACTGCCCTTCAAAAAAGTCCTAGAACTTAAAGTTGATTTTATGCATTTGTAAAGTGAAGCAGATTGGTTTTTCGTGGTTTAGTTTACATCAGTTAGTTTCGAGAAGATAAATTTAACCATGTGGTGTTATCAGCAGGAGCCAACATCATGCAAGGCTGCAAAAACTGCAACTTCAAGAAATAAAACCAAACCAGCTGTTTTAATCCTATATGAAAAAATTAACTGAGAAATCTTCAGGAAGTGTTTAGTTGATCTTTTCAGGACGGTAAGTATCGGCCACATTTACGTCCTAGAAGCAGAAACATACAATCCCTCATGTGTTTGACAGCTGCAACACATTAGTTATTCACAGAAGTGACTAAAAGACCAAACCCCTCACCTTCTTACTTTTGTAACCTTTTGAAAATCATCACAAAGAGAATGGTTGTTTTTGTCTGTGCTCTATTTGATATTTCATGTAAACTTCGTCTTTATTTCGACACAATCAGGATTCTGTAGAGGTTTGTCTTATTTTTCTTGTTTGCATCCATTCAAAGAAAAAAGAAAAGTAAGCGTATCTGACTCACTGATCTAACTTTGTGACCCAAAACAGCAGCTCTCATCTAAAAAAAGAAAGGAAAAAAAAAAAAGTTTTTCTCACCCGTTCGCCACTGCTGCTGTCCCCCTGAGTAGCTCTGGTGCTTTTGCAGCCCCACACAGGGACGGACACAGGCAGGGAGCGGGCCAGAGCCAGGGGGTGTTGGACATGGCGGGCTGAGAACGCAGGCTTAACCATAGCCATGCCGCGCGGTGGCGGGGGGGCCTCCTCACTCAAAGAACCTGATGCACAACAAGCACACGGTGCTCAGAGCTGTGTGTCCGCACTTCAGAGATGAAAACTTTTATTTTGTCAAAGAAATCCCTCACCATCGGTGCTTTCTTCTTCTCCTTCGGATTCAAAGAACGGCTCACAGTCCCGAGAAATGGAGTCCTCGTCCATCGAGAAAACACCTGGAGTGGAGTTATAATTGAGACGTCATAAATAGGCCTGTCGCGATGAACAGTAAAATTTATAAATCAATTAATCGCACGATAAATTTAAATCATCGACCTCATTTTCAATTATCGGATTTATCGTTTCTTCATCTCTCTCTTTCTACTGAAGACACTGGATGATAAAAAGGCTCAACTCCAGCGCTCTTCACTGACCCCTCCCTCTCTCTTTACAATCAACTTTAACCGTCCAAAATCACCTTTTTGGCTTGTTAAAAGCAGCTAAGCTGAGAAGCTAAGCTACGAGCTAAGCTAGCATGCCGACCTCGGGGAAAAAAACCTCCGTCTTGTCCAAGCTCCAAAATTCACGGTTGAAACCCATGCCGTCATGTAAAAAGTTGTTTTTCTCTGCAAAAAGAAGCTGATTTACTGATTTTTTTTTATTAAAGCTTTGTGTGAAAAACGCTATGCTAAAGAGCTCAAACCATACCGAGCGTCCACCATTTTGAAAAATGAATAAAGGAAAGAGAGACAGCCCATGTCACGTCAAGGGGCCTCCCTCCCAATTTTATTAGACAGAAATGCTGCTTGCTCCCTCACTATTCATCATTCGGTTCAAACGATCTTATACTGCCATCTGGTGGTCAAAAAAGGTACTAGACACAAAAATTAACCATTTCTTTTTAAATTTGACAATAATTACCAATTATTGTCAAATTTCAAACATTATTATCGTTTATCACAATAATTTCTGAGACAATTAATCACCCAGTAAAAATGTGTTATTTTGACAGACCTAGTCACAAATAGAAAGGCCTACTAACAGAAACAAGGTTGATGTCAGTGGCTAAAACAAAAGTTTGAGGTAAAGATCTTGTAAAGAGCTCAGTATCTGTTGGAATCACTCTCAGCTACTACCATGCTAAATCTAAGCCTTTTTTTGTATAAATATTTACAGTATTGTTTGTTCTGTAAGGTCAGCTGGCTGTGGTGGCCATCTTGAATGAGGTTTGAATCCAAAACATTATCACTCTACATTGTTTGGCGGGGGATAAATAGCGCTTCCTTTCAACTGAGACACTTGTTGATTGTGACATGAAGCGACCAACGGCACTCTGAAAAATCTCGTCAAACTCAGATGGTCTGAGTCCTCACCAGCACTTTCATTCCCATAAGGCTGTCTTTCATCCATGTCCTCCTCCTCCTCCGGCTCCTCTCCCTCTTCCTCCAAATCGACAATCCCAGACCTCTGTCTCTCTCGCTCTGCCTCCAGAATGCTCCTCTCCCGTCCCTTCTCTCTGTTCCCGTTCTGCCCGCCGCCATGCAACGCTGCACCTTCTGAGCTGTAGATGGACGGGTAATTTTGGGAGTAAAGTCTGCCGTTGGGACTGACTCCACCCACTCCGCTGTCACCTGTCGAGTTCTGCATATTCAACACAGAAACAAACAATATATGACCGTGAGCTCATGCTAATGAAGAATGAAGTGAAAACAGTCCACTCACCCCTCTGTGACTAAGGTCAGAGGTCAAGTCAACCATCAGCTTAGTTCCTCCCTCCTCCCCGGTTTGGCGTGTGTGCTTTTGAGCTGTTAGCATGGTCGTGGAATGCAGCACACCAATATCATCCATGTAGCGGCGTGCTGATTCTGCCAGTAAGCCCGTACCCCACACGTTATAGGAGAAATCACACTCCCTCTGGAAGGCGGCGCTGCCCTCCCGGGTCTTCACTGCCTCTCCTTCTCCAGAAGGTGACCGGAACTTCTTGCAGGCTGTGAGGATGGCCAGGTCACAGCCGGATTTTTGGCAGTATATTTCTGCAGCAGAAAGTAGCGCCAGCCAGCTCTCTTTGTGGTTGTCTGGGATCTCGGGCTCAGATGAATGGGTTATGGAGGCCATGATAATGTGGAGTCCTCGTTTTAGAGTTCCTACTTAGCCTGATAACTGAGTAACACTGATAAGAAATGAGATTAAAAAAATTAAATGATTAAATGATCTGGGGGCTTCAAACTTAAAGATCTGACTTTGGCAGCTGCAACGTATCTGACTGGTTTCTTGCTGGTGCAGTTTTTGCAGTAGTGAAAATGCAGGGTGGTGGCGAGGGGGAAAGAGGCACTCTGTGACTTTAAGATGATGTTTCAGGTGGTGTCCTTACACAATGGAGAGCCAGGGGAGAGAAGAGATGTTTCCAACTTGCTGGTGATACCTGAAAAAAACAGGAGCCAAACAAATAGAAGCTGCCTATATGTCTCAGTTGTGTTAGGTTTGCTTATGTATCAAACATCTGTTTGCACACGATTAGGTAAATGTAGGTAAAGATATTAAACTTGCAGAAAAATCGTCTGTGCAGTGGCTATCCCAGCTTTAGGTACCTCCTTCTCTGCACATTATGCAATGCTAACAACTTTAGCTTATGTTAGCGCTTTGCAATGACTCTGTTAGCTTATTTTATAACTCTTTATAGCCACAAATCTCGTTTAAATTTGCACGTCGTGGACTTCACGGTGGTGCATTTTGCCGCGGCTGCAGCTGTTGTTGTTGTATCTTCTTGTTTATTGTTGTGTGCAGCAGCATGATGAAATGTTACATTTCCGTCCTTTTCAGGCTTTAAAATAAACCGAAATCCGACTTGAATAATGAGAAAAACGAGGATTGAGAGTTGCCTACCTGTTCTGTTTCTTTCTTCCCCGCTGCCAGATGTTAAACAGGCTTAATTTTTCTTCTAGTCACAAGTATTGCTACCCTCTACCACGATTTCTCTCCCCTAGCAAGGCTAGACACCATAGGCAGCAAGCTAGCTAGCATTGTTCACGGCGTTTCCGGTTATGAATTTCTAAATAAAATCTATTTCGTGGATTTTTTTTTTTTTGTCCTTTTCGTAAGACAATCAAAAACTTATGCTTTATCTGAATGAGGCCTTTTAAGTATCTGATTACTAGCCAGTTTCCTTCTTGAAATAAATGTTTTTTCTAAATACAAAACAACAAATAGCGAATTTTTAAGTATTTATTAGTTTTATGTTGAAAAATCACCAGTAATGATTTACCATTTAGAAACTTTAAATCTTTCAATACATGCCGTAATCTTGATTGCAAAACGTGGAAAAAAAAAAACGTTATAATACTCGAAATGTTTAAGCTAATATTTTTTTCCATTTAATATAATGCTTTCAATGAGATTAGTAAATAGTTTAATGTAAACAGATGACATCCGGAGTTATCTTTAGCTTGACTCTGCTCTGACGTCACCTGTTTACCAACTCGAAGCACGTCGCACACGTGCCCGATAACGGAACGTACTCGTTCTCGTTTGGAACTCGTGCACTTTTTGCCCGTTTCCCATAAAATCTTTTTGTTGTCTTCAGTTTATCAAGTAAAGTCTTGATTCAAAGACACACATCGCTGCTATTATTTGTGGTATTACGAAAACAACGAGTAATATTGATATTAAAAGTGTTTCTTAATAAAGTAATACGAGTATGAGTCACAAAAACACTAAAGATGATGGGTTCAATCGGGTTTGCTGTCATCTTCTGGTCGCTATTTGGAACTGCATTCGAGCCTAAATAAATTAAGATTTCCCACCTTTAAACACGAATTTAAAACTTGTTTAAAATTCGAGTTAATACGTAGCATTAATGTGAATTTCTGGTCTTTAAAGTATAAATAGGGAAAAAAAAAATCGCTACTGTCTGATTGGTTCGTTGTCTGACACGTCACATGAAGGAGGTGGGACTTCCCCTAAGCAGGAAGTGTGACGTCAGTTTGTTTTGTAGGAACGAAGAAGCGACAGAAGCGAAATAAAATGGAGGAAAACGTTGAGACTTTCAAGGTATTGACACATTTTCGTTCTTTGGGAGGTTTTAAATTTGTGAATGAGGACAGTTTGAAGTAAAAAGTTGTGAAAACTACTCAGTTTTCCTTTATTTTCATGGTGTCACTAAATTTGGACACAATGCACTTCATTTTTCTATTTTGACTGCCTTAAAGCTTTAAAATCGGTTGCGTAATGAGTAAACATATAAATACAGTATTATAACTTGTAGACTGATAAGTTAGAAGTGTACTGAAAAGTCCACACAAGGTTTATTAAAACGTGAGTTCAATTCTGACCTCCTGACCTTTCTTTTACACAGATCTTGTGATTTACTGAGTCACTGGATTTTTTTTTTTTTTTTTTGTTGATCTCACCTGTACTGTCAGGGGTTTTATTTTAAAACGTTGCAGTTTTGTTGCAAAGTTAATATGCCTGTATTAACATTTATAAATGATCAAGACAGGTCAATATTTATGATTAAGGACTGATTTGAGCATTATTTCTTGCATTGTGTTATTACATTTTGTTTTTTTTTTTACCATGTTTGGTTAAAACAACTGAAAAGATAATGGTTATCCCAAACTTTTAACAACCAAAATGACTTTACAAATATCATTTATTGACATCAAAACTTATTTTCAACACTTTGAGAAATATTTGTCATCATTTACTTGGTTATTTCCAACAATTGATGATTTTAGAGTGTTTTTGTTCTTCTTTATCAGCTGATATTTGAGAAGGAGGGAGTGTACCTCCACACAAATGCCAAGAGGAGTAACCAGGAGACCAGCATACCAGGGTTTGTCCGCATTGTGGAGCGGGTAAGTGAAGTGAAGTCTGAGATTGTCATCATTCTATGTTCCCATACATTGGCAAAATTAGTTCTCTGCATTTAACCCATCACACGTGAGTGAGATACACCCATGGGCAGCTACGTAAGCATTCTGCTCAGACATACAGAAGGATCAGGAAAGTGAGGAGTTTGAATTTTGTCAACAAAATCAAACAAAAATACAGTAAAGGTCTTACAGAGGCCTTTTCTTATTGTTAGTAGTTAAATTATACCATAAATAGACATCACACAGAGCGTTTGTTTCGACCTGCTAACGACGTTCCTCCCTTCCTCTTTCATCCCCGGGTCATCGCCCTGCTGACTCAAAAGGAACGCACTCATTCTGACAAACGTCTCAAGTGAAAGGGACTTTCATTTCTCCTGTTGGTCAGCAAGCTTTCCAACAGCAGCTGAGTGCCTCGTTGTTCACTGAACGTCGCACGCTAATGCTAACAATAAAAATCTGTGGCAGTCTGTGTGTTAAAGGGCACAGTGTGAAGCTTTAGTTTACCTAAAATATAAACGAAAAAGTGTTAAAAGCAGACTTTCAGTGAACATCCAGGTCTCTCGACTGTCTGTCAAAAGCATTAGCCAATGAGAGCAAAGCCCTGATAAGTCCCTCCCACTTGAAACATTTGCATCAGAATCAACCATTTTCACTTAAGTTGGAAAATGATGGAGTATATACGGTACTGTATTCTTTCAGAGTATAAAATATAGGGATGACATAGCTAGTAGCACAACAATTAGTGGATTGTTGGATAATCGCTGCATATTTTTTTACTTTATTCTGTACTTTATGAGTAGCAACCATCTTGGATTTATTTGTATGTCAGGGTTGGTGGAGTTGCTCGAATTTCCAAGTCAGGATTTTGACTTAATGGGGCATTTCAGTTGAAATTTCTGGCAACATGACTTTCACAATAAAAGCCCTAGAAGCAGACTGTCACAATAAAAGCCTCAAAAGCTGAAATAACTAAGAACAAAATGAATAGTCAAATAGATATATGATAAATCTTACAACAAAGTAAATGTTTTGATTTCAAATCAAATGTTTTACTTAAAAAAAATTTTTTTTAGTGAGCTTTATTCAAAATTTTTTTTGTTTTTGTCTTATTTAAATTTATTTGATTTAATTGGTACAAGTCTACCTTCACAGGGAAGATCCTGGATATGCATGAACTTTGTTCTGATTTAAATTTTTCTAGGCCGGCGTGCCGGCTTTAGAGTGGAGCCCACTGGAGGACGAGGGCCGCAGCGCCCCGGCTGTACTCTACACCAAAAAGGTGCGCAAACGTTTGTTTGGCACGTGAAAAAGTCAAAAATACTTTATCTTAAAGTAAATCCAAATGAGTTTCTCATCAGTTTATTTTCTCGTGTTTAGGACAGTGATGGAGGAGAGGAGGATGCAAGCTTTGACCCTGGCTACGAGCCAGACTGGGCGGTTATCAGCAATGTGAAGAAAGAATGCAGCCACGTCTCGGCGAAAGATTCAAGTGCGGTTTCAGCTTCTTCTTTTTTATTTTTCTGCAAATATATGGAGAACATGAAGAATTAAAAAGTATTTTGTCTTTTGCAGGTCAGTGGGCTTTCTCTCTGCCGCTCTCAGAGCTGTACTCTCTTCGAAGGTCCCGTTTCTCTTTGGGTCGGAACTTTTTAGTGCTGACCAGCAAAGGTGGCCACCCACTTCCTCCTCTGCACTTCCACAGGGGGGGGACCAGGGAACTGCTGCGGGCGCTGCACCGTTACATCGTCCTGGACCAGTGAGTGTGACACAGACGTTAGCATCAGTTGGTGTGAGTCTGCTGGCAGCTGAGGTGACGCCACGGTTTGTGTTGTCATCAGGTCACCTGTAGACGGGCGGCTCTTCCTCGCCTACCTGCGTGACCCTCACGATGTCTCGCAGCCCTTTGAGAAGTTGCAGTTCTTGGATGATGGAGGCTCAGATATCGTCACGGTAATTCTGTGAACACTGAATCATCACACAGTTGTTTTCCTGTTGTTTTTTTTATTTTTTTAATTTAGCCTCATTTCCCCTTTCATACTGAATACTGTACCTCTATTTTTACAGCTGTTTTAGCCGATCACACACAAAAGCGTTCAGCTCATTCAGGAGATGGCTGCTATGACTCTGTATTTTTGTAACTTTAATATATTTTAATTTTTCCCTGGAAAAACTCTGAAAATCATTGTTCTGTTTTAAATCTGCTTCAGTTACTGGCTCTGTTTTTGTTGTATGCTAGTGCAAGCTATTAGACACCATTCTGCTACTTTTAACTTTTAGATATTGTTTTGGCAGTTTTAGCTTTTAGTTAGCCTTTTGGTATGTTTGTCTTGTAGCTAGTTATTCTTTTTATGGTTTTATCTAGTTCTTTTGATACTTTTAACTTGTAACTAGCTTTTTTTTTTCTACTTTTAGCTTTTATTTAGCATTTTATGTTTATCTTTCAGCTAGCCTTTTGCTACTTTTAGCACTAGCCTTTTTCAACTGTTTTTAATTGGCTAGACTTATGCTATTTTTAGTTCTTAGCTACTGTGCTGCTACTTTTAGCCATTGTTTTGGTAATATTAGCTTTTTTGCTAGACTTTTCTTACTTTGAGTTACCTTTTTGCTACTTTTATTTTTTGGCTAACCTTTTGGTACATTTAGCTTCCAGCTACCCTATTAATGATTTTGCCAGAATTTTGATACTTTTAACTAACATTTTTCAACTGTTCTGTTTCAGCTAGCCTTCTGCCACTTTTTACTTATAGCTACTGTTGCTACTTTTAGCTGTTATTTTAGTACTTCTAGCATTTAGCTAGCCTTTTATACATGTGGCTCTTTACTAGATTTTGTTTTTTTTACTTCAAGTTTTAGTTTGCTTTTTATTACTTTTACCTTTTAATTAGCCTTTTGTTACTTTTAGCTAGCATTTTTCTATTTCTAGCTAGCTTTTTCCGCCTTTTAGCGTTTAGCTTGTTTACTGCTACTTCTAGCTTTAACTTCTCAGTTTCAGCTTCTTTAGCTGTCATTTAGCACTCTGCGTTATTACCGCACCTTCTTAGAAAATGCAGCTTATCTGGTTGTTCAAGGTGCAAGGCAGAATTGTTTGAATTCTTAGGGGGAAAAAAAAACGTACATTTAATTTGCAGTGTTTTTTTTTTTTCTCACAAGAATAAACATCTCAAATTATAATTGTGTTTTTCTGTCCTGTTTTCAGAGATTCATCCAGGACCCATATGCTACGACTTTTGGTGGATTCTCCAAAGTCACAAATTTTTTCCGGGCAGCTCTTCGGCCTCCGGAGGCCCCCCTCTCACGGGGCGCTCAGAATCTCGGCCTGCCGTCGCAGACTGATGACGAGCCCGAGTTCGAACTCATCACCTGCGTAAGAAAACACAGAGGGGTCCATACGTGAAGCTTGAACCCCGGCTGAGCTGCTAATCCTGGTCTTTGTTTGTCCATCCAGGGCGTGGAGCTCGGGCCCCGGCCAGATGTCACCAGGAGCCAACCTCTGGACAAATGGGAGGACTTCCTGGACCCTGAGGGCCGCGTGAAGGACCACGAGAAGATTAAGGAATTCGTGTTCAGAGGGGTATGCCATTAAAAAGAGGAGAACATCTTTTATCTGAACCCTACTTCCTTTTTGTCTTTTATTGAGGAGTAAATGTTTTTGTGGTGTTTGTGCAGGGAATTACGCCGACGCTGAGGAAGGAGGTGTGGAAGTTCCTCCTGGGTTTTTATCCCTGGAACAGCACTAGAAAGGAAAGAGAGCGCATCCTTCAGGTCAAAACGTGAGCGCGTTTCATTCCCGTGCACGTCAGGATGTCTCTCAGCAGCATCAAGTTTCTTCCAAAGAACGTGGAACTGCCGTTTTAATGTCCGTCTGTCTCCGCAGGGACGAGTACTTCAAGATGAAGGTGCAGTGGAAGTCTGTGAGTGAAGAGCAGGAGATGAGGAACTCCCTCCTCAGAGGATACAGAAGCCTGATCGGTCAGCTCAACAATCTGTCGCAAAAACAAAAGCTCCTTTCATTGTTTTCAGTCAGCTGTGCAGCAGATGGTCATGCTCCTCCGTTCTGTTCTGACAGAGAGGGACGTCAACAGGACGGACAGACACAACACCTTCTTCTCTGGAAACGACAATCCAGGACTGACTCTGCTCCACGACGTGCTGATGACCTACTGCATGTACAACTTTGACCTCGGTGCGTGTTCAGAAAAGCTATGGATTTACATCGTTCAGTCATAAAGTCGGCTTAACGCATCTGTCAGATCGTCCTGATGCGGCCGAATTATCTGAATAATTCACTGAAGAAATTTAACAACGAGTGGAAATGAGCCAGAGCATTATTTAGAGATTTACAACAAAAATAATTGCATAAAACTGCAGTCTTACATGATGTAAGTTAGATGTGCGTAAAGTTTGTCGAAACATCCAGATGAACCAGACTCGATGTGAGCAAAACATCTCGCATCGAGAACTTTGTCCTAAAATCAGCTGCAGGGATGCACATGTTCAGATTTCGTTTTCAAATCAAAAGAATAACCAGAACAAACACGTTTTCTGCAAAAATACAGAGTGAGCACTAAATGACTGCCAAAATTTTGATGAAGACATCAACGCTAAAAGAAGATTAACACTTTTAAAGCCAAAAGAAGAAGCAAAAAAGGTGCAAATGACTAAATAAAAACTGAGAAATGTCAAATTGCTTGCAAAAAGCAAAATTCAAGCTTAAAGCAGCATTAAAAGCTAAATGTAGTCAAAGACTAGCTAAAAGCTACAAAATGCTAGCTACAAGAGAAAAGTAGTAAATTTATCAAATTAGCAAAAGGCTAACTCAAAGTATATCAATGCCAGTTAAAAGCTAACAGTAGTTTAAAAAGAAAACCAGAAACTACAAGTAACAAAAGGCTAGCCAATTGCTAAATGTAGCAAACGGCTAGCTAGAAGCTAAAAGTATTATTAAAAAGACAAAAACAGAGCAAGTTTGTTGAAACAGATTTTGATGTAGACGCTGATTTTGAAGGAGCCGAAGAGCAAAAAGTTAACTACAAAAAAAATCTACTAAATGTTAGCTAAATGTAAAAGCATTCAAAGGCTAGCTATAAGCTAAATGTTACAAAAGCTGGCTAAAAGCCAAAAGTAGTAGTATGGTAGGAATAGCTAAGGGTTTGCCAAAACTATCAACTTAGCAAATATTTAACTGAATAATAATAATAATACAGGTAATAATAAATAACTGAAATGTAAAAGTAGCAGAATGAGAGCTAAAAGCTAAAAAAAAAATAGCATAAGACAAAAACAACTTTTTGAAGATAACCGGTTTAAATTGAATTGAAAATATTTTGTAGTTTTTATGTGCAAATGTAAGTATTTTGAAAAATATAAAAGTTTTCAAAACTAAAAGTCCCCACATCCTGAATGAGCCGAACGTTTTTTTTTTAATAAATTATCAGCTAAAAAAGCACACAGTATTCAGAAGCAGGTAAAATGCAATAAAATTAAAAATAAATATTAAGAAAAATAAAAAGCAGTAAAACAATAGATGCTTAATTGGCATTTGAAAAAGTATGATTTAAAATAATTAAAGTTATACTCTAAAAATTAAATTGCTAACTAGGGACTAAAGATTTCAGCAGGTGGTTCTGAGGACATTACATCCTCACAGCAGAACAAACAAGACTCCATTTTTATTTTGATAAAACGTTACTTCCATCACCAAGTCTGAGCAGAAAAAGAAGTCAACGGGGACAAACAGAAATCCTTCTCTGCCTCCAGGTTACGTTCAGGGGATGAGCGACCTCCTCTCCCCCATCCTGTTCGTCACTCAGAACGAGGTGGAGTCCTTCTGGTGTCTGACAGGCTTCATGGAGCTCCTGGTCAGTAAATTAAAAAAGTTTCTTAACGGATGAAGCTTCGAACAAACCAAGGTTAAATAGTTCTAGCCTTCTGGTTTTTCAGAAGAGCTAATGTTCATTCAGAGGTTTTGTTTTTGTCGATTTTGAAGCTCAACTCAGCGAAAAGTTTGACCAGAAAATTAGGAATAAAACTTTAGATTTCAGTTTCATGTGTCATCTGTAGGTTTTCTTTTGCTTTTCATCAAAATGAAACTTATTTCTAGGTGACGGAGTTTTTTTTTTTTTAATTTACGAAATTGCTAAATGCATCTTAAAGATTTTTGTCAGCAGTAAAATAAAAGTTCAAGCGACAGTACGAGGTTTATTTTTCTCTCGTTTTGTCTTGGCAGCACCAGAACTTCGAGGAGTCTCAGGAGGCCATGAAAAAGCAGCTCTTCCAGCTCAGTGTCCTGCTGAAGGCTCTGGACCCGGAGCTGTGCGACTTCCTGGGTTAGTCATCTAGAATTCACCCAGTCAGGCTGAAGCCGAGTAAAACGAAACGCCTTGAGGCGAAGCTCGAGGAAACAGAAGGAGGTCAGAAACAAAAGAACTGAATAAACCAGAAAAAACGGACGTTTCTGGAAACTGCTCGTCGAACAAAGCAAATGTTAGCTAAAAAGCTTGCTGAAAGCTAACAGTAGCAAATGGCTAACTAGACGATAAAAGCAAGACAAAAACAAAGCAAGTTTTTCAGAAGATTTCAAAAAGGATGATCATTTTGAAGGAACTGACGAGCAAAATGCTCAGAAAAAGTCCAAACGCAACCTTTTTTGTTTTTGCTCCCGTTTTTCAAAGATCTAGACTTTTTCTACGAACACAAAAAGCCTTTTTATTGCAACACCAGTGTCATTGTGCTGTGGGATAAAACTGCACATTTTAGAGCGGCCTTTTATTGTGGGCAGCCTCAGGCACACGTGTGCACTAACCATGCTGTCTAATAAGCATCTTGATGCGCTACACCTGAGAGGTGGAGGGATTATCTCAGCAAAGGAGCGCTAACTAACAGATTTACACAAATCTGTTCACAATATTTGAGAAAAAGACTATTTGAGAACATAAAGTCTTAGATCTCGTGAAAAATAGGAGCAGAAACAAAAGTTTTATAATTTTGTTAAGTAGAAAAGTAACAAAATGCTAGTTAAAATCAAAACAAGCTAATGCTAGCAACAGGAAAACAGCGATGAAGATTAATGAAACTAAAGTTATGGAATAAACATTGATTCCAGTTCTGAGGTTCTCAATGTGCCCCCTCCCTGAAGGCACAGCGGGGAGGAGAGAACATTGTTTCTTTGGTCCACTGTGACCTGTTTGGTAATTTCATTGGTCAAATTTTATTTTTAACCATTTGTACAGGTGGTCTCATGAGTCACGAGGACCCACCCCACAAGAGAGATGGGGGTGGGTCTCTCTTAACGAGGTTAAATGTTTTGCCTGCATGAAGCTCGTTAGCCCCTCAAAAAATAAAAATCCATAAATTAGCCGCTGTGTTCAAAGTCTGTGAAAAAAGTAGCGTCTTATATTCCAGAAATTACGGTATTCGTTGAAACGTCACGGGTTTTGTGTTTTTGCTGTTCAGACTCTCAGGACAGCGGCTCGCTGTGCTTCTGTTTCCGCTGGCTGCTCATCTGGTTCAAGAGAGAGTTTTCCTTCGAGGACATCCTCACCTTGTGGGAGGTGAGCAGACACAAACGTGTGACGGTACCCAAGACGTCCAGCTGACGGACCGAGTGTTGTTTGTGGCCGCGCGTCCTCCCAGCGTCTCGTTGTCTTCCTTAGGTCCTCTGGACTCGTCTGCCGTGCGACAACTTCCACCTCCTGATCGCCTGCGCCATCCTGGAGTCCCAGCGGGGGGAGCTGATCGGATCCAATCATGACTTCAACACCATCCTGAAGGTGGGACCGGACGACAGGTCACAGGTTAATGCTCAGCGTAAACGAACGGGTTTTCATTTTCCCCGTCCTGACTGATCCGCAGCACATTAACGAGCTGACCATGAAGCTGGACCTGCAGAGGGTCCTGTGCGACGCCGAGGCCATTTATCAGCAGCTGGTTTGCTGCAAGGCGAGTCTCTTAAAAGATCTCCGTTTCAAAGCGTTGTCTTTCTGTAAACGCCGCCGTGTAACGCTCGGCTTGCTCTGTCCTCCATCACAGGACCTTCCTCTCAAAGTGCAGCAGGTTCTGGGCCTCTACGACCCGTCCAGCTCCGAGAAGAGCCCAGACTCTCAGACCGGAGAGTCTGACCAGTCGGAGACAGAAGCTGCTTCGTCACACGTCCCTGCCTGCCCTTAAACCCGAGGGACAGCTGGAGACAAAGAGCTGAAGGGAAAATATTTATATGATGTATAAAACTAACGCCAGACTGTTGTTACGTCACTCCACCTGTAGGGGGCGCTGCTGTCTCTTAAATTTACACGTTTCTCCTCGCTGCTGCTGTTTGACTCTTCATTAAATGGTTATTTTTTTGAACTGGGGAGAAGATTAAACTCTTATTGTTCCTGATTTTTGATGCCATTCCTCTCCTATGCAGTGTCTGAGCATGCCTTGTGGTTTTCACACAGATTTAAAGTTTTAATCCTTTAAAGTATTTGTAACGTTAGATGGCATTTCCTGCTGCAAGTTATCACCAAATAAACGTTTGAATCTAACCAAACGACAGCGCGAGCGTCACGTCTGTTTCACTTTTATCTGTTTTCATTTGAACTGAACTTTTTTTAATTATAGAAACAGACTTTTTTTTATACGTACCGTAATTAAAAGGGATTCTTTAGATATTTCTCTACAAATTCAAAGTTTAGAGAAAATAATTAGCACTGACATGATCAAATACGTTTTTTGGGGGTTTTATTATTATGACAGGTTTTACAGATAATGTTCTAAAATTTGGTGTTTTTGTAGCTGACGTCTTGGGAAATCACAGAATTTGATAAAAAAATAATAATAATAAACGTCCACATCTGCTTTATTTCTCATCAGAAGATGACTTCAGTTTAAAGCTCCGAGCGGGCAACAAGCATTCCCTCAAGGAATGACAAAACTTTTCCGAGTACCATATTTTCCGCCGTAAACATTGCAGTGCCCTATAAGTCACATTAGTCCAAATATGTCTAATAAAGTGGAAAAATCCATAAATACGTCACTTCGCCGTATGTCGCATCTTATTATGCGTCACTGCTGACGACCCAGAAATGTGGGCCGGCGTTCGTTGTCACAAAAATCAGTTGGCTGGCAAATGGCGGCAGTGAGGGCGTGCATGGGAGGACTTTAACAAAGATTAACGCTTAAAACAATTATTTGTTTGCTTGACATTATAGCAAATGTGTGTGTCAGTCTAACTTTTCCTTAATAAATGCACTTTGATGGTCAGAGCAGCTGCATTTCAAAAGTCCATACGTGGAAACATAAACTCACAGAGGGCGACTCGCTGCACATTTCTTCTAAATTTAACAAGATAGCCACCTAAAAACAATTATTTGTTCGCTCCACTTTATAGTAAAGGTGTGTCTCGGTTCAACTTTTATTTCATAAATGCACTTCAGTGATCAAATCAGCTGCATTTCATCGGGGCGGTGCAGTGAAATGCAGCTGATTTGACGTTTGCTCCAGGCAGATGACGGTGGCAGCCACTTTTACCTATATTACATGATACAACGGCTTGCCATACTGCTCGAGTGCCATCTAGCGGCTGAAAATGGTAGTGTTGAATGTTTTCAGTCAGGATGAATGAATACGATCAGATCTCAGCCAAAAATTGGATTATAAATATGGGGGGGGGGGGGGGGGCCCAAAAACAACACATTGGCGTATAAAACG